>OZ012741.1:62791857-62876745 GCA_963859935.3 Lathyrus sativus
TTAAGTCGGAAGTCGTTGCACGTGTCTACTTTGATGGTTAGAGAGTGGGAACTCTTGGAGAACTTTAGAGATTTGAGTTTGGTTTGTGAGTTAACGCCGAGTAGTGTGAAGCTTGGTATGTTGCATGTCACGAATGATTTCCTTACTACAGTGTGTGAAAAGCAAAAGTTGGATTTGAAATTTGTGGATTTGATGACGAATGGAAATGAAGATTTCAACGTTGATGAATTAGGAGTTTTGAGGTTTCGAGGTCGTATTTGTATTCCCGATGACGCGGATTTGAAAAAGATGATATTGGAAGAGGGACATCGGAGTAACTTAAGTATTCATCCGGGAGCGAATAAGATGTATCAGGATTTGAAGAAGATCTTTTGGTGGTCTGGATTGAAAAGCGATGTTGCTCGTTTTGTGTACTCGTGTTTGACTTGTCAGAAGTCTAAGGTGGAGCATCAGAAGCCTAGTGTATTGATGCAACCGTTGGATATTCCGGAATGGAAATGGGATAGTATATCGATGGATTTTGTTACGGGATTGCCGAATACGCAAAGAGGACATAATGCTATTTGGGTGATTGTTGATAGGCTTACTAAATCGGCTCATTTTATTCCGATTGATATTACTTATTCTTTGGAAAGGTTGGCCGAGATTTATGTTGGCACTATTGTGAAGCTTCATGGAGTTCCTAAGAGTATTGTGTCGGATAGAGATCCTAGATTTACTTCAAGATTTTGGGAAAGTTTGCAAGGTGCCTTGGGTTCTAAGTTGAGATTGAGTTCGGCATATCATCCGCAAACGGATGGTCAAACCGAGAGGACGATTCAATCGTTAGAAGATCTGTTGCGTGCTTGTGTGCTTGAACAAGGTGGTGCGTGGGACGGTTATTTAGCGTTGATTGAGTTCACCTATAATAAAAGTTTCCATTCGAGTATCGGTATGGCGCCATTTGAGGCTTTATATGGTCGGAGATGTCGAACACCTCTGTGTTGGCATGAGACAGGTGAAAAGTCGGTAGTTGGTCCTGAAATGGTACAGCAAACGACGGAAAAGGTGAAATTTATTCGGGAAAAGATGAAAGCTTCTCAGAATAGACAGAAAAGTTATCATGATAAAAGGAGAAAGGATCTCGAGTTTCAAGAGGGCGACCATGTGTTTTTGAGAGTTACACCGGTTACGGGTGTGGGTCGTGCTTTGAAGTCGAGAAAGTTGACTTCTCGTTTTATTGGTCCGTATCAGATTGTCGCACGGATTGGTGCTGTGGCGTATCGTGTGGCGTTGCCTCCGAACCTTTCGAATTTGCATGATGTATTCCATGTCTCGCAACTTCGGAAGTATGTTCCGGATCCGTCACATGTGATCCCAATGGATGAAGTGGAAGTAAGAGATAACCTTACAGTTGAAGTTTTACCGGTTAGTATTTTGGACCGTGAAGTTAAGAAACTAAGAGGCAAGGATATTGCGCTTGTGAAAGTGTCCTGGGGAGGTGCCGCGGAAGGCAACATGACTTGGGAATTGGAGAGCAAGATGCGAGAATCGCATCCAGAGTTGTTTGAATCAGGTGATATTTTCGAGGACGAAAATTTCTAAAGTGGGGGAGAGTTGTAACGCCCCGATTCTGAATTCCCATTAATTGTTGAGTCTTTTAATTTATTTAATTGATGTTTGTTTAAATTGAGAAATTATATATTGTTATTATGTGGTGTTTGCTTATTTTATCTATTTTACCGATTCGGAGAGTTTTCGGGGAATTAGAGTAAAAAGGGCATTTTAGACATTTAGCACTTAGTGTGAGAATTGATTGGTTAGTGTTGGAAAGAATTTGAGAGGAAAGAAATAGAGATGAAAATAGAATAAGAGAGGAAAAGGAAGAAAGATAGTAACATAAGAAGAAAAACAAGAGAAAGAAAAGAGGAGAAGAGAAAGAGAAGAGAAAGTGGAGAGGAAAACCTAGAATCATCAAGGAAATCATTACCAAAGCTTGCAATCGATCGGTAAGGGTGTGAAACTTCATCATCTCTTTAATGTATATGATTGTATGTGTATGTGTGTGGGTTTTGTAGAGTTCTACTCTTTTTCCACTTAGGTTAGAAGTTGGTTTTGTGAGTAGAATGAGGTTTTAATCAGTTAGAACTCGGATTAGACGATGTAGTTTAGTCGGGTGATGGTTGGGTTGTGCTACTGTGACTGGTTTGGATTTAATCGGTTGGTTGTGTGGAGTTTGGGCTTTGAGACAGCCATGGAAGTTCTGTCTTCGCAATTTCGCCAGGCGAAAGGCAGCGAAGCTTCGCCAGGCGAAGCCCAGCGAGCTGTAGCGAAGCAAGTCAGAAGCTAATACCCTGTATTCGCTGGCAAGTTCGCCAGGCGAGGTGAGTTGGCGAAGGTTCGCCAGGCGAGTGGGTAGCAAGCCTCAGCGAGTAATTCCAGAATTACTCCCAGTGGACTTCGCTGGGGAGTTCGCCAGGCGAAGGCCAGCGAGCATTCGCTGCGTGGCTTCGCCAGGCGAAGGTTGGCGAACCTGGCAGTGTTATTTGTTTTGCTGTTTGTTCATGGCATGATGTTTGATTGATTCAATTATGATTAATGCCTATATGAATGATTGATGTGTGAACTGTTTCAACATGTTGTGCTGTGGGTGGCCGAAAGGCGTGAATCCTAGATTGTAGAGTAAATGATAAATCTTGAATATTTGATAATCTTGTGTATTTGCTCGAATTGAATAGAAATGCATTGATAGGCTGATATGTGTGTAAACCATGTGTGGAATGGTGTATAATGTGAATGCATGATAGATATATGTCATGTATATGATAAATGCAATGAATATGTTCGTGAGCATAGTATGCATTTTTGTGTCGATTGATCCCTCGGAGGATTTGCAGAACCTCGTATGATACGATGGTTATATTTGATTCCTTGGAGAATCGGTTGCATTGTGTGATTCCTCGGAGAATCGGTCATAACATGTAATCCCGTGGAGGATTGGTTAGAGTATTTGATTCCGTGGAGAATCTGCTGAGTACTTGATCCCGTGGAGGATCTGCTGAATATTCGATTCCGTGGAGAATCTGATGAATATTTGATTCCGTGGAGAATCTGCTGAGTACTTGATCCCGTGGAGGATCTGCTGAATACTCGATTCCTTAGGGAATTTGTTGAATGAGTCGGTACCAGCATTTGCATCTGCATAGGGTCGTGTGTCGGTCTCTATGAGTTGCATGAGTCATCTGTGTATGATGCATTGGTTGTGTGAATATAACTGTGTATGTTATATGTGATTGTTTGGAGGAAATATGGTGAATGTTCATGTGTATGTGTAGAGACATGATTATTTGTATATGCTTAATGTGGTGAGAACATAATTTGAGTATAACTTGTACCAATATGAGTATATGTATATATACAATTTTATGCATTAACTGTTATGATGTTGTTTCTCACCCTTCTGCTGTTTTCTAATGCTCTATGAGGCATTGCAGAGTAGGAAGCTGGAGGTTCTTTTTGTGAAGCGATGTCTTCACTCTTTTTGGTCAATGGCTCTGATATGTAACATCTGGGTAGTTAGGAAGTCTTTGACTCTTTTGGAGTTACATTTGTTTTGATTCTTTTGTGATACATATGTGTATGTATCTGTTGTGGATACGTTGTAAATCATGAATTAACTGATGGTTGCATATACTTTTATGCATGAGATCGATTCAATATTTGGATGTTTCCGCTTTATTCTAAATATTGAGATGTGGGTTACCCGTTGTTGCATATCTATTTTGA
Organism: Lathyrus sativus; assembly: GCA_963859935.3. Classification (NCBI taxonomy): domain Eukaryota; kingdom Viridiplantae; phylum Streptophyta; class Magnoliopsida; order Fabales; family Fabaceae; genus Lathyrus; species Lathyrus sativus. The sequence goes on from OZ012741.1 coordinate 62,795,623, forward strand.
GCAGGTATCGTATGTGTGTAATTTCATGATAATGTGATGCGCCTCTTTTATACCATGTTTTAATCAAACTCTGATGAAATAAATTTTCTATGTGCCTAATTGATTTATCTAATTTATTTGGGGTATAGAAAGGGGGTGTTACAAGGATCATACCAATGGATGTCTGCTTGAGTTAGAGACATAATCCTTTGAGACCATCTCCAACAATTAGGATTTTATTTGAAAGCATCCGTTCTTGGTAGATGATTGACAAACCATATGTATAACAAGGGTGCACAGTAGCTAATAGTCTATCTACCTTGAAGGGTCCTATGATGAATGGAATGATAAGCGCCACCTAACAAGGCGTGTGAAGGTAGGAAAACACTTAGAAGGGGGGTTGAATAAGGGGTTTTCAAAAACCATTATGACAATAGAAAATAACAAGTTATTTTTATCCTGGTTCGTTTGAACTCAAACTACTCCAGTCCACCCGGCCAAGGTGATTTCCCCTCTCTCAAACGAGGACTTAATCCACTAAATCAAAACCTGATTACAATGATATCACTAAGATAAACTGTCTTAGTCTTCTCAAGAATCCTGACCACAACTTGGTCTCTCAAGGAACTTTTACAAAGATAAAATACAATGTGTTTAAGTGCTTCTAAAAAGCTATTATCACAACTGTGATTTTTACACAAAATGAAGAACAAATAAAACTTATGTGTTTTGATGTAGAAAGTTGTTTGATGTACTTGTGTTTTTCTTTGTATGAGTTTCTACGTTGATTGTTTTTCAAATGTTCCTTGGATTATTTTTTGGAATTCTTAACCTTGAAGTGCTGATGGAGACTTCTTTATATACTCCACTTTCTCAAATAGTGTGTAGATGAAAGTATTGTAGGATGTAGACAGAAAGGACAAATACTTTACGTCTTGATTTGACATTCCCTTTTTGCCTGAATTCCTGTGCCATACACGAATGAGAAGTATTGTCGTTGGTAGACATTGGGTTTTGCAACGTATCTTTCTTGAACAATATCTATTCAAATGAAAAAATATGAAAAATAATCTTGCATCAGATCCTCTGATGATGTTCTATGTTCTTCTTTATCAGAGTCACTCTATCCAGAGTTTTGCTGCAAAGTGCTTAGCATGAATGAATGATCAGAGTTTACTTGATTCTCAGAGCCTCTGTAGGTTGCAGCGTTGAGTTCTTATAGAGTCTTCTGAATATACTGAATCTTTATACTCTGCGCTCAGAGTCTTCTGTAGGTAGCGCTTCAGAGTCTTCTGTAGCTTTGCTCAAAGTCTTCTGTGCTGTGGTTTCTACGCTCAGAGGTTTATGTTAAATAGTGTTCAGAGGAATTCTTTTTATCTTCAGATGAATATTTATTTGATATCTGAAACAAAAACACTTAAACAAAATTAGAGTATATATTTTCTCTATACAAAATTTCATTAATGTTATCATCAAAACATTGAGATATATTAAGAACCAATTTGTGTTCTAACAATCTCCCCCTTTTTGATGATGACAAAAACTATACGAAATTTTGTTCAAAACAAGAAAAAATATATATATCCCCCTGAGATTATGAATCTCCCCCTGAAATGAATACTGCTAGAAAAAATAAATACTTCCGTTTCAGCACTAGTATTCTTTCTAGAGTAAGAGGTAGCTTTGTAGACTTTCTCAGACCTTGTTCAGAGTTAATTCTAAGGATATTATCAAATGAGAAGTTTTTATCTATGACACACTTAATTCAACATTAGTTATATTTTATCATGTATGAGTTACAACTTTGTATCTGTTTATATGAATAATCAAAATTTCCATTTTCTCCCCCTTTTTGTCATATCAAAAAGTGATTTTTAAAAAAAAAATCATTTAAGACACAAATATCAGAGCAAGAAAACAATTATAACAGATAAGCAGAAGAAAAACAATCAGATGTATTCATTTAAAGAACTCAGAAGATAACAAAAACAAGCAAAAACATAGATGTGCACAAACAAAAAAAAACAACTAAGTAGAACGAAAGGCTATAATCTTCAAAAGCTCAGTTATCTAAGAAGTTGATTTTTCTTGCTTCAGAAGATCACTTAGAAATTAATAACATTAATTAAAACAAAAAGAATGATATCAAGCATTTAATGAGATTTGACAAAAGTGAGGGGAAAACGAGAATTGCAATAATTCAAATAGTACCTCAAACGGCGTCTCACTTTGTACACTCCACCTTTGCAGATTTCATGTGACACATATTTGATATTTAAGTGTCTCTGAAAATCTTTAGGAAATGAAACGCTAGCTAGCGTTCAGATCCTCTGAAGTTTGTTAGTTCGGAGTTTCACAAAATAAATAGGATAACAAAAGAAATTACAGATGCAACACTTCAGAGTATAGACATTAATCATTTTTCATCTGAATAAATTTGCTTCTGAATAATTATTTTATTCTGGACAAAAATCCATACTAATATTCTTCAGAATAAATTTAAATCTATCTTCAGCAAGGGGTTTTGTAAAAATATTAGCCCATTGATGGTCTCTATTAAAAAAATTTAAACTTAAAATTCCCTTCTGAATATAGTCTCTGATGAAATGATGTTTAATTTCTATATGTTTTGCCTTAGAATGTAAAATAGGATTTTTAGATAAGCAAATAGCATAAGTATTATCAAAAAAGATAGGAATGGTACTCTCATATATTTGATAGTCTTCCAGCTGACTCTTCATCCAGAGCATCTTTGTACTATAACCAGCAGCAGCAGTATATTCTGCTTCTTTAGTTGAGAGTGCTATTGTGGATTGCTTCTTGTTGTACCATGAGATCAGATTGCCTCCAAGAAACTGAAAGCTTCAAGAAGTACTTTTGCGTTCAACTCTGTCTCCAGCATAATCAGCATCACAGAAGCCTACTAATTTGTATTCATCAGATCTTCTGTAACACAAACCCACGTTAGTAGTACCTTTCAGATGCCTCAGAATTCTCTTAACAGCTGTTAAGTGAGATTCTCTAGGATCTGATTGGAATCTAGAATAAAGACAAACATTGAAGAGAATATCAGGTCTAGAAGAAGTCAAGTACAGAAGAGAACCAATCATACCTCTGTAGAGCTTCTGATCTACCTTTTTACTTACCTCTTCTTTTCCTAGAGTGCTAGTTGGATACATTGGAGTCTTAGCTAACTTACTCTCTATCATGTTGAACTTCTTCAGAAGCTCCTTCACATACTTTGTCTGATGTATGTAAGTGCCTTCTGGAGTTTGATTGACTTGAATTCCTACAAAGAATATGAGTTCTTCCATCATGCACATTTCAAATTCTGCCTGCATAGACTCAACAAACTCCTTTCCAAGTGTAATATTTGTTGTTCCAAAAATAATATCATCTACATAAAACTGACAGATTAAAAGTTTTTTCTTAATTGATTTATGAAAGAGAGTTGTATCAACCTTTCCTCGGATAAAATTATTTTCCAGAAGAAAATTACGCAGCCTCTCATACCAAGCTCTAGGAGCTTGTTTTAAGCCATAGAGTGATTTATTTAATTTAAAAACATGTTCTGGAAATTTTCCATTTTCAAATACAGGAGGTTGATGAGCATAAACTTCTACTTCAATTAAGCCATTTAAGAAAGCACTTTTAACATCCATCTGATACAGAGGGATGTTAATCTGTGTAGCAAAAGAAATAAGCAAACGTATAGATTCTAACCTTGCCACAGGAGCATATGTCTCTGTGTAATCAATACCTTCTTGCTGACTATAGCCTTAAGCAACCAGTCTAGCTTTGTTTCTGATGACTTCTCCTTGCTCATTCGGCTTGTTTCTGTAAACCCATTTTGTTCCAATAATATTAAATCCTTTTGGTCTTGGAACCAGAATCCAGACATCATTCCTTATGAATTGATTTAGCTCCTCTTGCATAGCAAGTATCCAATCATTGTCTTGCAGAGCTTCATCCACAGAGATAGGTTCAATAATTGACACCAACCCAAACAATGATGTCCCAGATCATTTGAGAAAGGATCTTGTTCTGATGGGGTCATCCTTCTTTCCAATAATCATTTCCTCTGGGTGAGAAGCTTTGATTCTGGAGGATCCTTTCAGAGGGGTTTCTTCAGAAATGGTTAAATTGTCCAGCTGAGCAGCTGACGGAGTAGCATCTGATGTAGCTTCTGGTTCTTTTGCTTGAACTTTGTTTACCTCAGATTCTTTAGAGTCTGTGAGAAGAAATTCTTTAGCTTTTGATTGCCAAGCTTATCATCAAATCTGACATGAATTAATTCTTCCACAATCTGTGTCTCAGTATTGTATACTTTGTAGCCTTTTGAGCATTCAGAATATCCAATCATAAAACACTTCTGTGCTTTAGAGTCAAACTTGTTCAAATTATCTTTAGTATTCAAAATAAATTAAATACATCCAAAAGGATGGAAATAAGAAATGTTAGGCTTTCTATTCCTCCACAATTCATAAGGAGTCTTATCCAGAAGAGGTCTTACAGACACTCTGTTCTGAATATAACATGCTGTATTAATTGCTTATGTCCAAAAGTGTTTTACCATATTAGTCTCATTGATCATGGTTCTGGCCATTTCTTGCAATGTTCTATTCTTTCGTTCTACAACTCCATTCTGTTGAGTTCTAGGACAAGATAAATCATGTGCAATGCCATTTTCTTTAAAATATTTTTCAAAATATTTATTTTCAAATTCACCACCATGATCACTTCTGACCTTGACAATATTAAAATTCTTTTCATTTTGAATTTGATTGCAGAAGTCAAAGAATACAGAATGAGACTCATCCTTGTGTTTTAGGAATTTTACCCATGTCCATCTGCTGTAGTCATCAACTATGACTAATCCATACTTCTTGCCTCTGATGGATGCAGTTGTCACTTGTCCAAACAGATCAATATGAAGTATCTCTAATGGTCTAGTGGTAGAAACAACATTTTTAGATTTGAAAGAAGATTTTGAAAATTTTCCTTTCTGACATGCTTCACAAAGAGCATCTGAGTTGAACTTCAACTTAGGAAGTCCTCTGAACAGATTGAGCTTGTTAATCTGAGATATACGTCTCATGCTAACATGACCCAATCTTCTATGTCAGACCCATTGCTCATCATTAACAGACATAAGGCATTTAACATTTTGATTTTTTAGTTCTGAAAGATTTATCTTATAAATGTTATTCTTCCTTTTCCCATTAAAGAGGATTGAATCATCTTTCTGACTAACAGCTTTACAACATTTTTGATTAAAGATTATATCATAACCATTGTCACTTAATTGACTTATGGGCAATAGATTATATGTTAATCCTTCAACAAGAAGAACATTAGAGATAGAAGGGAGGTTACCATTACCAATTTTTCCAGAGCCAATGATTTTTCCCTTTTGGTTTCCTCCAAACTTCACGTCTCCTCCAGATCTAAGTTTCAGGCTTTGGAACATAGGCCTTTTTCCCGTCATATGTCGTGAGCAGCCAGAATCCAGGTACCATGACTAGTGTCTTAACTTTGCTGCTAAGGACATCTGCAACAAAGATTATTTTATCCTTAGGTACCCATATCTTTTTGGGTCCTCTAGGGTTAGTTGGTCTGAAGTTCTGCCTGAACTTCTTTTCCTTAAAAGCTTTTTGTTCTGACGAAGTTTTGGTTTAATAAAACTTTTTGTGATCTGATCTGTACGTGTGTGCTTTATGTCATTTAGGTGACCATATTTAAAATGAGTGTACAGAGGAGTATAATTGATGATTAGCTTATCAACAGGTTTTGGATTTGATTCCTTCCCAGAGGGTGATTCATATCCAATTCCTTTTCTGATGTTCCTGCTAACATCATAGACCATGGAAGCCATTTTACTTCTGTCTAGGCCACTGGACAGGAACCTCTGAAAACTATAGTCATACTCTTCTAAAATATTTTTGGAGCAAGACATAGTAATTGAATCAAACTTTTGTTGAGCTTTTTCTAAATCAGTTTTTATTTGAAAATTATTTGCTTTTAGCTCAGCAATTTCTGATTTCATCTGATCAGTCTCAGATGCAAGATAGCTCTAAAGCTTCTTGTATTTGAGTCTAATCTTACTATAGTTTTCAAACATCTCTGATAAGCTTTCAATTAGCTCAGCTCTGGTAAGATCAGAAAATACCTCTTTTGAATCTGATTTTGATCCAGATTCAGATGTTTCCTTATGCTCCTCCACGTCAGCCATTAGTGCCATATTTGCACATTTGTCCTCTGACTCTGATGAGGCTTCAGAAGCATCTGAGTCATCCCACGTGGCCATCAGGACTTTCTTCTTTTTCTCAAACTTCTTTCTGGGTTTCTCCTTCGGATGTTTGGTACATTCATTTTTGTAGTGTCCTGGCTCCTTGCACTCATAGCACACAACTTCTTTCTTGCCAGATCTTTTGTGTCCAGAATATTCCCCACGTTGTTCTGGTCTTTTGAAGTTTCTGAACTTTTTTGTTTATGCTTCCAGAGTTGATTTAACCTTCTGGAAAGTAAAGACAGTTCATCTTCATCTGAGGAAGATTCTCCAAAACTTTCCTCAAGTACCCGAAAAGCTTTATTGTCAGATTTTTTATTTGATTTCAAAGCAATAGACTTACCTTTCTTCTGAGGCTCATCTTTTTCCAGCTCTATCTCATGACTTCTTAAGGAACTGATGAGTTCCTACAGAGTGATCTTGTTAAGATCCTTTGATAGCTTCAGCGTTGTGACCATGGGTCTCCACTTCTTTGGTAGACTTCTGATGATCTTCTTCACATTATCAAAAGTGGAGTATCCTTTGTCAAGGACCTTAAAACCAGCTGTCAGAATCTAGAATCTTGAAAACATGGTTTCCACAAATTCTTCTTCCTCCATCTTGAAGGCTTCATACTTCTGAATAAGCGCAAGAGCCTTTGTCTCCTTCACCTGAGAGTTTCCTTCATGTGTCATCTTTAATGACTCAAACATGTCAAATGCTGTTTCTCTATTGGTGATTTTCTCATACTCAGTATGAGATATAGCATTTAACAGAATAGTTCTAGCTTTGTGATGATTTCTAAAATCTCTCTTCTGTTAGTCAGTCATTGACTTTCGGTCAATCTTTTTGCCCTCACCATCATTGGGGTGAATGTATCCATCAATGACCAAATCCCATAGATCAGCATCATAGCCTAGAAACAAACTTTCTATTCTATCCTTCCAATAATCAAAATTTTCTCCATCAAACATGGGAGGCTTTATGCTGATTCTATCTTTATCATCATATTTGTTGTTTGAAGTTGAAGTTCCAGCCATAATAAATCAAGGATAATAGATCAAAGAGTTTTCCAAATGGATCTTTTCTCTGTCACGGTTATGTGATAGCGCTACAGAGCCGGAGCCCTGATACCAACTGAAGGTAGGAAAACACTTAGAAGGCGGGTTGAATAAGGGGTTTTCAAAAACAATTATGACAATAGAAAATAACAAGTTATTTTTATCCTGGTTCGTTTGAACTCAAACTACTCAAGTCCACCCGGCCAAGGTGATTTCGCCTCTCTCAAACGAGGACTTAATCCACTAAATCAAAACCTGATTACAGTGATATCACTAAGACAAACTGTCTTAGTCCTCTCAAGAATCCTGACCACAACTTGGTCTCTCAAGGAACTTTTACAAAGATAAAATACAATGTGTTTAAGTGCTTCTAAAAAGCTATTATAACAATTGTGATTTTTACACAAAATGAAGAACAAATAAAGTTTATGTGTTTTGATGTAGAAAGTTGTTTGATGTACTTGTGTTTTTCTTTGTATGAGTTTCTATGTTGATTGTTTTTCAAATGTTCCTTGGATTGTTTTTTGGAATTCTTAACCTTCAAGTGCTGATGGAGACTTCTTTATATACTCCACTTTCTCAAATAGTGTGTAGATGAAAATACTGTAGGATGTAGACAGAAAGGACAAATACTTTACGTCTTGATTTGACATTCCCTTTTTGCCTGAATTTATGAGCCATACACGAATCAGAAATAGTGTCGTTGGTAGACATTGGGTTTAGCAACGTATATTTCTTGAACAGTATCTTTTAAAATGAACAAATATGAAAAATAATCTTGCATCAGATCCTCTGATGATGTTCCATGTTCTTCTTTATCAGGGTCACTCTATCCAGAGTTTTGCAGCAAAGTGCTTAGCGTGAATGAATGATCAGAGTTGACTTGATTCTCAGAGCCTGTGTAGGTTGCAGCGTTGAGTTCTTACAGTGTCTTTTGAATATACTGAATCTTTATACTCTGCACTCAGAGTCTTCTGTAGGTAGCGCTTCAGAGTCTTCTGTAGTTTTGCTCAAAGTCTTCAGTGATGCGCTTTCTACGCTCAGAGCTTTGCGTTAAATAGTGTTCAGAGGAATTCTTTTTGTCTTCAGATGAATATTTATTTGATATCTGAAACAAAAAAACTTGAACAAAATTAGAGTATATATTTTCTCTATACAAAATTTCATTAATATTATCATCAAAACATTGAGATATATTAAGAATCAATATGTGTTCTAACAGTGGGTACTGGGTTACCATTCAAGAATATGGTGATGGAAGTTGAATTGGAGAATTCTTCTAGCTCTGGGAACAACACCAAACCATATATCAGTAGAGCCAAGACTATTTCGAATGCGTCCATACTACCTCCCTTAGCAAGGTAACTAGCCTTCTTCAATAAGTAAGCAGAGTGAAAACCCTTGACCCCATTCTTTGAAGTATGATTGGCTTTGACCTCGGATACTTTTAGATGGAGTGTGTTATAAATTTCCTTTGGTGAGGTTAGCTTCTTGTTGCACCCCAAATTTTGACCCCTTAGATTCTCATTATCATTTTAGGAGCATACTCATAAATTATCTAACCCTAACCAAGTGCAAGTTTGTCCTTGTCAAGTTACAGATGAATCAGGGTTTCGTACAGTCAAATCGAAGCCCCAGGATTTATGATCAATCAAAGTTTTAGGCTAATTCAATCATGAAACAAGATCAAGGGTATCATATGATGTATATTGAGAATCCAATTTGAGGTTGTTAGCCCCAGAATCAAGAACAGTGCATTTCAGGGTACCCGATTAGGGTTTTTTGACTAGTAAAAGTCAACTGTAGTTTGACTTTGGTGTTGGAAGGTGTTTTAATGGTGGGATTATAATCCATGAAGTTCATATAGCTTAATAAAGTTCACTCAAGAAGTATCAAAGTCTCAGGAGGTCCAGAGTGTCAACAGACGACTCAGTAGTCACCGATCGATCGTATGGTTGACCGAAAAGTCAACTCTTCAAATTTAAGGAATTGGACTTCAAAGTGTGAATAAAAAATGATCCTTATGTCATATTTCACTTGCCTATCAATTTTCATGACCATTGGATCAAGGATGAAGGAGTAATCGAAAATCGGGAAATTAGGGTTTTGAAATGGGCTAAACCATAACTCCTTAACCACACATCCAAATGAAGTGGTTCAAAGCACATTAGAAAGCTCTTGACAAATCCTACAAAAGACCCTAAGTGGTCCATGATCAGAAAATGCATAGATTTGGAGTTATGATCAAATTCATTTCAAGAAGGGAAAAAGACTTAAAGAAATTTCAGTTTTAAGCTAATTTTTTAGCAACTTTGGGAGATTTTTTGGCCAAGTTGCTTTGGGAATTTGAAAGTCATGAAAACATGAATGTTTTATAGCTATTTTAGGGCTTTCTAAAACGTACTAGAACATATCAAAAGGATTTGTGAGCTGAGAGTTATGGACTTGGCAAGTTGGTGTTTTCACACTTGAGTCCCACATTGACAAACTTTCAAAAAATCATTCCTTTGATCAATTGGGCCAATCTCAGCTTTTGGAACATGTTTTATCTGATATGTAGAGAGTTTGTAGCATGGAAGTACAAATGAAATGCAGAAGGTGTGGAATTACCCAAGCTTGCAAGTGGGCTTGCAAGTGGCTTTACAACTTGCACTTAAAGTGAAAATGGCAAGCATGTGGTGGAAAGATAAATCTGAACCAGCCATTAACCTATTCTTCCTAGCCTGCATTTAGCCCTTTCAAACTCATCATTTTGCTTGGCTATTGAGCTTACCTATCTGCCAAGAAAACCCCCTTGTGGAGGTTTGATCCAAAAAGCAAACCTTTCCTTCATAAGAAGGAAATCTCCAAATCTGCCCCCTCCATTCATTTACCTATAAATAGAGGCCCTCATCACTTCATTTGAGACAATATCTACTCTAAAAAACCAGAGAAAGCTCAAGCCTTTGCTCTTGCACACTTTGCTTCAAAATCACCAAATCACATTTTCACCAAAAACCACCAAAATCTGTCTTTGTACAATTGCTGCCAAAATCATTTCTCTACACTCAAACTCCACAACAATCATCCACACAATCTCTAAATATGATATAGAAGGTGTCCAAGACCTTAGACCACTCAAAAACCTCACCATGCAAAAAGTCAACTTCCATACCAAGTTACTTTGACCAAAAGCCACAAAATCTGTCAAAACTTGTTCTAGGCATTTGCCTTATGTTCTAATCACTCAAACACCTTACATATATCATTTCTCAACTGTCTAAAGTGTTAAGGATCATTGGTGGAGTTTATTTCTCCAACTGTCTTGAAGTTTGCATCCTTGCTTCAAAAAGAAGAAATCTCCAAAGCTAGGTGCATTTGAAGTTTTCTCTGTGTTTCTTATTGATCAAACCTGCTCAACACAGTCTACTAGAGGTATGTAGACACTCCATCTTTGCTTTACACCATAATTTCATATTTTATCATTTTGAGTTCATTATGTTGGAAATATCTTATGTGTATGTCTTGTACCAAAATTCTGTCATGAACATACCAGTTGTGATCTCAGGCCTTGAGGTGTTTAAGTTTGTGCTCAAATTCATCCAACATCATGTATCCAATATGTGTGTGAAGTTAACTTGATCAAAGTTGCTTAGAATGTTGAACTGCATTTTTTCCATGGTTGCATCAAAAATGCCAATTTGCAACTCAAACCCTCCTTTTCCATGACAGCCCTCTCTTAGCTTCAAATTATGTTTGAACTCATTCAATATCATGTATATGTGATGTGTATATGTTTGAATTAGTCTGAAAATGTTTTAAACTGAAATTGAATATGCTCATGCAATTCACACACACAAACTTGCATTCTAAACACTACATTTCATACCAGTCAGTTTTAAGCCTTACTTTGTGTCCAATCTTATCCACTAGCATGTATTCAATGTGTGTAAGTGTTTAATTTGGTCAAAATTGACATAGAAACAAAACTGAACATCAACTTGCATTTCTCATGACAGTTTTTGCATCTTGCACCTCATTCCTTACATCCAACTGTTTTGATTTGTTTCTTTGGCATGAATGCACTCAATAACATATATGTAAGGTGTATGTGTGTTTGAAAGGTTTTGAAAGTACTTGGAACTGAAATTGGATATTTTCCTGCACCTCACAAACACAAATTGACAGTTTGAACACCACTTTTTACACCAGTTTATTTTACATCAAAAGTGTGGTTTAGACTCACTTACTAGCATGACTATAGTGTGTATGAATGATGTGTTTGACTTGAATATGCTTGGAATTAAAATTGAAGATCTTCATGAACACATCAATACCATTTTTGCATATTGGTTGCTACTTTTCACCAAGGCCAGTTTTGAACTTATTATTGTGCCTACATTCATTCATCAATGTATTTTCAAGGTGTGTATGTGATTTGTTTGGTTTGAAACTGTTTGGAATTTGATCTTCATCTCTTCATGCATCTCATTGATAACAGATTTGCATTTCACATAGTATTTTCCATTACAGCATGATTTGAACTCTACCTCTTGCATGAATTCAGTCATTAAGGTTTATGTGGTGTGTGTATATGATCATATTGATTTAGAACTGACTGTAATGCATGCTTCATCCCAAAATGCATTTTCAAGCATCCTAATGCAAGCACCATCGGGTTTTAAAATGGAGAAAGAATTTCAAAAATCTAAAATTTCCATCTTGTTCCTCATTAAAAAAATACTCAAGTTACACTAAAATTTTGTGAAAAACCATCAAGATTTGAGAGAGTTACAATGAAAATGCAAATCAGGATTTTTGCCTTTGTTTTGGCCCAGCTTGTTTTGAAAACATACCCTATATATTTATGGGGTGGCATTTGTACTTGGATGTACAGCCAACCCAGTGGTAAGCAACTTGTCACTTAAGTGCCTATCATTTTGCAAGCATGGGTTCGACCCCTGAGGAGGGCAACCCTTTTATTAATTTTTGCTATTTTTCATCCCATTTTCAAAAATTCATATCTCTCTCATTTTTTATCATTTTGCACCCATTCTTTTTGCATTGTGTTTGTTTTTATGTCTACTTTTATGTCATATTTTAAAATTCCATGTTTGCCTAGTTTTTCATCCCTTTTGACTACTTGTAAGTTAAAGTGCATTTTGTAACCGTTTCCACATATGCAGATGAATTTCTCTCTTGTTATACTTGTGAATGTCATGATATTTGCTTACCCTCTTCTCCTTAATGTTAGTCAACATGCTAGGATTTTATTTGTGGTTGTTACCATGTTTATTTTTTCCCCCCTAAGGAATGCAGTTAAACTCGATCTGTCGTCACATTTTCTGCTTGTTCATTTGCTTTGATTGTCATCAATGCATATCTTGTGATTATCTTTAACAGGTTCATTTAATGATTGTCACCATGCATTTATTTTCATCATGTTTAAAACTTTATTAAGTAATTTCTTTTCCCCAAGTGATGAAGCTTGTTAGCTCTCATCCCAGTTGCCTCCCCTTTCTCTTTCCAAAGGAAAAGCATTTCTTTTGACCCCTGTGTCATGAATAGTTCATTCACCATCCCTTGACTTTGTTAAAGTCACTTTAACTTTAGTTTAAGATCCAGTAGACTTTGCCTTAAGTCTACAAGACCCACCTGTACTAGGAGTGTTCTTCAACTAGAACCATAGGATAGAGTTTGTCAACTCTATGTAAGAATCATCGTCATGATTTCTTACTTCCCTTTTTGAGTATTACAACTGAGATTAGGGAGTTTTGTCAAACTCCACACAAAAATTGTCATGTTTGTTCCCCCTTGAACATTGATCTTAATCAAGTGTTCTTCATCCCTTGTGAGGTGAACTACGATTGCTCTGATTCTATCCTAGTTAGGATACGTAGGCAGAAGATGCGACGTCTTTGCGAGCAAACTTAGAAAGCCATTTAGGTATTTACTTATCTTTGCATTCAACTTATCCTAACCCCAAACCATAACACATTTCACAAACTTAGCAAGCAATAAAACAAAAGGTTCCTGTAGAGTACTACAGATGCTTAGGGTGCTAACACCTTCCCTAGGTATAACCAACCCCCGATCCCCGAATCTCTTAGCGTTGTCGTTACATCGCGAAAAAGGTTTTTCTTTCTTTAGACCTTTCCTTTGGATAAAATAAAGTTCGGTTGTAAAAGAATTAAGATTCAAGTTAATATAATAGCTTGATATCCAATTTTCACCGCAACACTTCTCTAAACCACTGAAAAGTTTCTTATCTTTCACAGGAATTCTAATGAAGTAGGAATACTCTTTTAATGTTGGCATAACTGATAATCTGGGAAGGTGAAACAATGGTATAACGAATCATAGAATTGAATCAAGGTGTTGAGGATCCCTTCTCCCATTCTAGTCTTTACAATGCTCAGAAGTTTTCAATATGTTTTCCCAAAGTCTTCGGATACCATTGTTCCTAGCTTTCACAACTCCATTGTATCATATTTCTTGAAGTTATATTTCTTAGTGTTTCTTTTCCCAATATCCATGATAACTAGGGTTTCGCAAAAAGAAAATTACTGAGTTTTATAAAACCAGTGCACCCAGATGAGATGCTATGATGACATGATTATATGATGCACACACAACACACACATGCAAATGCTAACAAGTAAAGGTCCTAGGTTCGGGGTTACAAGCATGAAGTTAGGGTATACCCTCCCAAAGGACTTGTACTAAGGTTTTCATTATACCTGTAGATCGAGTTCTATCAAGAGTTCCCAGAGTCATAGATAAATCCCTCGGATATTAACAACCAACATGACTACTCATGTGGGTCAAAAATATTCTCGGGATAGACTCTTCTGAGTGTAGCGTCATGTAACAACTATTTCTGAACTACTCTCTCGTAGTCTCCGCACTACGTCCTAACAACTATTTTGGAACTACTCCCTCATAGTCTCTGCACTACGTCCTAAAAAGGCTAAGTGAGGTAAGTGGGCAACTAAAGGTCCTCAGTTTCACGGACTCTCAGGTTGAAACAACCAATGAAATGCATGACTACTCATACACCATCAATTATCTCAAGGAGGTCTCAACTGAGCATGGTTACGTCATATGTCAAACATGTTAGGACTAGTCCCAACAGTCCACACTATGCTAGAAATGACTTTTGGCAGCGCATAAAAAGACAGCGCTTTATTAAAAAGCGCTGCTAAAGAGTCATGAAAAAAATGACAAAAAGTAGCAAACCTTAGACAACGCTTTAAGAAAAAGTGCTGCTAAATGCATGCCCTAAGAAAGCGCTTTTTATAAGCGCTGATAAAGGGGGGGGTCTAAGAAAGCGCTTTATAAAAGCGCTGCTAAAGGGGGGGGGGGGGTCTAAGAAAGCGCTTTCTACGCAAGCGCTGCTATAAGGGGTATAATAGAAAGCGCTTTTTAAAAGCGCTGCTAAAGGGGCTACCTAAGGCATGCCTTAGAGAGGGCTTTTCAAAAGCACTGCTAAAGGCCCTAAGAAAGCGCTGCTATAGGTTTAATGAGAACAAATTTAAAAAATCCCACCTGAATTTTTCCAGAAACTTAACAGTCGCGTATTCTTCTTTCGTTCTTTCTCCTCTCGCGAACTTGCATGCCCTATTCACCACGACCTGAAACATACAATCCCTCCGTCCGAAAGCCGCCGTCCGTCGCCGTCCTCCCTTCATCCCGTCTGCATTTCCTTTCGCCGCCGTTTGTCCATCCGTTTTCGCCGTCATCCCTTTCGCCTCTGTCCGTCATTCTGTAGCGCATTTCTACCATTTTTACTATACGTTTTTGAAGTTTTTCATTTTTCTTGGGTTTGAACTACTTAGCAATACGATTTTGGGCATGTAAGAACAAACAATCAAGCTTAAGTACATGATGGAATAACTACTGTTATTATTGATAAGATATATTGATAAGAAAAATAGTTTTTCATTTTTATTGATTGAATAACTACTGTTATTATTGTGGGAATAAAATAAAATAAGGGAAGAAACTAACATTGTAAATGAGAATTTTTGTTGATAATCAAAGAGTGTTTTACAAGATTTTGACTTAATTTTGGAAGGTACATTATTTTGTTAGGACAAATATTTGTGCATGTGTTAATGTGTTATTGTCGGTACTCTAAAATTTCCGTGTGAATTAGGAATATTGGTTGATCTCCAAATATTTTGTTTGTATTTTCAAATAGTAAGATCTCCAAATATCATTTCAAGGATTTCATGAAGAAGTTAGTTTTTTGAGCTTCATAGTAACAGTTAGATGGAATTAGGATAGTGAGAAATTGAAGGCTAGTCATTAGGGAGTTAGTGTTAAGGAATAGTTAGAACTATTGGTTAGTTTTGGAGCTTGAACTGAAGTTAGTTATGTTAAGAGAATTTTTGCGTTGATTTTTTTTTTTGCTAATATAAGTAGCAATGCTGATTTTTTAATTACTTTTGTTTCTATCCCTATTAGAATTAAAGAAAATTTTAATTTGTAAAAAATATGTTAGGTATAACTTTCTTTAAGTTTTCTCGTTTTTTATGGTATTTTATTTTGTTCCTCATTTTATGGTATTTTATTTTGTTCCTTATTAAAAGAAATTATCAACTATATAAGAAGTTGTTACATTATTGCAAGTTTTATCAACAATTGATGTTCCAAGAATCATTTAATGTTGATGATGTTATTAATTTTGTCTGTTATAGGGGTTACCTGTGGAGAGCAAGGTTGTGATTGTTTCCAAGCATCCTACTGTGTAGCTTTCTTAGAAGTTGGTGATTTCTTTACAGGTATTCTCTGTTTTTGTTTAACTTTCTTAGTTTAGTTTAGACTACTCAATTAGTATGGATAAAAAATGGATGTCTTCTAATCGATTGTCAAAAGAGTACGAGAACGGGGTATCGAAATTCGTTAAGTTTGTTGTTGAACACGCCAAAGACCCCAGTAAGATCACATGTCCTTGCTTAAGTTGCTGTAATGGGCGTCGAATTGACGTTGTTTAGTTGGAATCTCATTTAATGAGACATGGAATTGATCAAAGTTATACATTTTGGACATTACATGGTGAGATAAGTAACGAGAATGTTGAACCCGGGGATAATATAACCTATGCTTCAAAGGACAATGGCAGGGATACATATGATTGTGATCGATTCGAAGAGATTGCAGAAGCACTTGAATAAGATCTTCAAGATTGTCCCAATATGTTTGAGGTTGGTAAGCGATGTAGAGGAACCGTTGTATAAAGGTTGCACTACTTTCATAAGATTGTCTGTGGTATTAAAGTTGTACAACTTAAAAGCGGGTAATGGATGGTTGGATAAAAGTTTCACAGAGTTGTTAGCCCTACTACAAGAGATGCTTCCGGAGGATAATGTTCTTCCCAATCGAACCTATGAAGCTAAAAAAATGTTATGCTCTATTGGCATGAGCTATGATAAGATACATGCTTGTCCAAATGATTGCATTTTGTTTCGAAATGAATATGCATCATTAAACGAGTGTCCTAAATGTGGTGTATCTCGGTATAAGAAAAAGTTGTCACCAGCAAAAGTCTTATGGTATTTTCCTATAATTCCGAGATTTAGACGCAAGTTTCATAGTGAAACAGATGCAAAACACCTGACTTGGCTTGCAGATGATAGAATTATAGATGGGAAGTATCGACATCCGGCAGATTCACCACAGTGGATGAAAATTGATAATGAGTATCCTGATTTTAGAGAAGAAGCTAGAAACCTTCGCTTGACATTACCGACTAATGGAATGAATCCGCATGTTCTGCAAAGTATCTCACATTCAACATGGCCTATAATTATTATGATTTATAACCTACCTCCATGGCTATGTATGAAGCATAAGTACATGATGTTATCTATGTTAATTTCTAGCCCTAAATAACCAGGAAATGACATAGACGTATACTTGACACCTTTAATCGAAGACTTAAAGAGTTTGTGGGAGAACGGTGTGGAGGTTTATGATGGATATAGGAAAGAAAGTTTCAATTTGGTGGCGAGGTTGTTTGGTACAATTAATGATTTTCCAGCATACGGGAATCTATCAGGGTATAGCATTGAAGGTCAATGTGCGTGTCCTATCCATGAAGGAAACACAGATTAGATGCGATTGGAATTTGGTCAGAAGAATGTCTTTCTTGGTCATCGTAGATTCTTAAATTCTAATCATCACAACTGTGGATGGAGAAAAGCATTCAATGGAAATTCAGAACAACGTAGAGCTACACCTACATTGATCGGCGAATAAATTTTTGAAAAGGTGAAAGATGTGAGTACTAATTTTGGGAAGCCTTTTGCTCATACGATTGTCACGCGTGGGTGGAAGAAGAGGTCAATTTTGTTTGAGTTTCCGTATTGGAAGTCGTTGTATGTAAGACATTCTCTTGATGTTATGCATATTGAAAAAAATGTATTGAAAGTGTTATTGGTACGTTACTCGATATACAAGAAAGCCTAAGAATGGCCTTAAAGCAAGAAAGGACTTGGTAGCAATGTGTCGCTACCGCGAAAATAAGGTGCCGGCAAAACAGAAGAGTTGCCACCTTTCGTTATTTATCCCACAGAACGGGAAAGGAAACAATCGTAAAAACCTGACGAAAAGGTATAAGACAAGGTCATCGCAACCAATGTTTGGATTCGGGAGTCGGTTACGCAAGCGGAAGGTATTAGCACCCTCACGTCCATCGTACTCGATATGATCCACGCTTGTTGTGTTTTATCTGACGGGTTGATTGTATCTATCTACGCTAAAAGGTCAGGTCAGAAAAGAAAAGAAAGTGACTCGGCAGAACACAACAGTTCTATGCCTACGTATTCCCGTCAGGAACGAGAAATCAGAGTCAACGTAGTTCGCCTAACTACGGGTTACGGGGGAAGGTTGCTCGCCGAGATATCGCATCTTGTGCCTACGTACTTTCACACGGCGTGAAAGATCAGAGCAAACGTAGTTCGGGCCAACGAGAGGCACATGTTTGTTCAACTGTTTTTTATCCGAGTAGGGTTAACAGACGGTTCCACCAGTTTGGTGTATACAGCTCGCTCGACGGAGACTTAGGCGTTTACTGTATGCGGTAGAACCGGGAGTTAACAAAACTCTCCTTCTGGAAAGGGTTTCCAAGGATTAAAGGTCCAAGAGTAAAAAAATAGTTTGATCTTTGTTTTTTGTTTTTTAGAAGAAGTATCTTTTATGGATGTTTGCAACTAATATCGCACTAGAGACTATGACCTGAGAGTGAATGCTTGCATGTCACCAAAGGGTACCATACTAACATCCAAGCTGTTGAAAAGAGGCTCTCCAACAAACCTTTCTCAAGTAGCTTAAGGCTCGTAGCGTACGACATCAATTAACCTTTATTACTGTATTTTTATTTGTTTGAAGATGAGAAGAGAAAGGACGCACTAAAGGGAAACTGATCCAATCCTAAAATTGTCATGCAAAGTTTATCCTATGATTTAGGTTAGGAGGGAACTACCTAATGTTATCATGCATGGTTAGAACCCTAATGTCTGTCATAACTTCTTTTGAACAAGAGAAGTCAGAGTTCTAGGGGAACATGGCAAAGGAAAGCAACATCAAAAGAAATGACTATAAAGAAATAACTGTAAACAAAGTGCATGCAATCTAACAGCAAAACAATCAAACAGTCTGCAATCAACTCAAAGTCCAAGCCATCTTCAAGAGAAGGAAATGAAAGCTCCATCTTCAATTTTCAACAAGCTCCAACAAAAGAGAAGAGAGTTAACATCAAGATTATTGCATGATGATGGGAAGCATGATGGAAACCAAGGGAATCCATCATGGCACTCAACCATACATCTGAGATATGCATCCTAAAAGGTTCTACTTCTTGTGAAATGCCACACATCCTTCCAAAGGAAAGATGAGGCTTCCACATAGGGACCTTGAATCATGGGATGAGAATGGAGAGCAATCAAGGTAATCCATGTTTATTTGTAGAAAGAGAAATCAAACTAAAGCTCTTCCTAAACCCTAATTAATCAAGCTACAAGAAAGCTACTAAAAGGAGGTCTAAACACCAAAACCAAACACCACAATCAAGGAAACATAAGCCTCTATATGTCTAAAGCATCATCAAAGAAGATTAGAAAGCCTATTATGACTAAAGGCCATCATTGGAGTTCAACTAGTGCAAGTGTTATGTTGAAAGCATCTTAAAACTAGCCTAAGTATTAAATCTATTTAAAAATACCTAGACTACTTCTAAAATCCTATAAAATTTTCTAAGGGAACCTACATAAATTAGGTATTTGTGGTACAAAAACCAAGGATTGAATCTAAAGGGAAAGCCTCTAAAGAATTCCTAAACTTAAATTTGTCAAATGGGAACCCTAAAATGGAAGGTCATGGGAACCCAATCCAAAACAGAACCTAAAATCATCTAAAAATTATGAAATAATTCCTAAGGGATCATGCATCTCTATACTAGTAACCAACAAAAAATCTCATTCAAATTCCATACCAAACAGCCATACAAAAATCAGCAAGAAAATGAGGAAATATGCCAAAATCAAAGAATTAAACAAAATGCAAAAAATCAAATTAAATTGAAAATTGCATGAAAATAAAATGTGAAAGCACCAGAAAATCAGAAGTTAAATCTAGATCATCCACATATTTTTATCATATTTTTCTGACCAAAATTGGATTTATGGTGAATTTTGCAAGATTAATGGATTAAAAGAAAAAGAAAAAGAATTAAAAAAAAGAATTAAACTCAGGAAAATATCCAGGCCACTAGATCTGGCTACCAGTCAAACAATCCAACGCGCTAGGGGGCTGCCAGCGAATTAATGAAACGCGCGTGTTTCACTCAGTCAAAGTCCAACTCTGAAATTAAATCGTGAGCGTTGGATTGGGTTACTTGGTCAAGCCTTCCATCAGATCCAAGGGCTATGGAGTTGTCTTCCTCGTTTGAATTCTGAAAGGGGGAAAATGTTCAGATGAACCAGACGGTGGCTTCGGTGGCTGAGCCACCGTCTTCTCAGGCGAGCCAAAACTTACAGGTCATCAATCCCTAACAAAATCTATACATTTTCACTCAAATTTTCATGCTGATCTCAAATCCAATGTCCTTTTCTCCTAATTCTCACTAGAATTCAAAACACGATAGCAAATAGAAAATACACCAAATCTTCAAGTGTCACCAAACCTCAATCCAAAGCCATAGACCTTCTCCTTACACTTCATAGATCATCATAAGCTATCTACATCATGTTAACTCTCAATAATCAGAGAGATTTGCATCCAAACAGAAAATTGCTCAAAGCTTAATTTGTCTCTAAACTCCACAATTGTGATCTAAAATCCATCTAATCATCTTCCTAAAGCTTAACCTCATGCTAAAACATGCTAGATCATCATGAATCTACAGCAATTTTGAATGTTGCATACCTGAGTTGCAGCTTCAAATTGGAGTAGTTAGGGCACGATCCTTGGCTTTAAACTGTGCAGATACACTCTATGATTGATGCTGAAGATGATTGAATCCTCAATTTGCCATTACTCTAGAATTGAAAACACGATTTGCACTTAATCCCTTGAAATTCACTTCGCACTCTCTGGTTCTAGCTTTAAATCAGCACCAACCTTGATCCAAATCACTTTCTGAACTTAAATAGAAATGAATGGAAGATTCTAGAGGCCCATAAAAAGCCCAAACTCAGAAATCCAAGTTTCACTTTTCCTTCAAAATTCCAACTATGGTGTACACGAATTTCCCCCAATTCCTTCTCCAAGAAGCTTCAATTGCAATGCTTGTTAACTGTGGAGAGTGTATGGACATGATTAAACCCTTGTTTGTATCCTATGGCCATGATTGGATGTGTTTCTTCATCATGAAGCAACAAGTTGAAACACTATGAATTATGCCTCAAATGCATTTTCCACTATTGCCATTGTGTTCAAAATGATTTTTCTGATTAAAATGAGCACTCATTTGGTCTTGTTTGAACATACATGATTTAATTTGAGTTTTTTCACATAAATGCCTTTAAATTCCCCTTTTGTCAATTTCCTTCAAACCAAGTCTCACTCTAAGCCAAATCAAAGCCTCATGGATACATGGTTGACCTAAAAATTCCATTTTGAGCAAGTTTTGTGTTGGACAAAACTTCATTTGAAGCTTGCAAGATAGTGAAAATGACCTATAATACCAAATGACCTATAATCTTATTTCCCAAAATACCCCTGACTTGTAAACCTCATAACTTGAGCTCTACAAATCAGATGGAAGACTTCTAGTACGATTTGGAAAGCTAAGGTCAAGACCTACAACTTTCATGATAGCCAAAAGTTAAGGAGACACATCCTTATAGGTCAAAAGTTCCTTGGAAGTTGGTTGACTTTTGTAGACAAATTTCACATTCATCTGATGACGTGTAACTTGTCTGGATCATAACTTGAGTTCTATAAGTCCAATGGAGGACTTCTAGTACTCAAATTAAAGCTAAGAGAATGCTCTAAAAGTTTCATGTTGGCCAAAAGTTGAGATGAAACTTGTATCTTGAGATAAGTGGTCTTGAAGTCATGCACTAAATAAGGGATTTTACCCTAAGAACCCTAGTTTAGCAACTCCCCACACTTTGAATTCTTCTTGGATTGATATTGGAATATCACCTCATGTATCTCAACACAACTTTCCATGATCACAAAGACTTAGAAATAGGTTTTGATCCTCTTCAATTGTAGTGTTGACTTAAGGCTACTCAGATGAAAACCCTAATTGCAACACCGTCCACTGGGGCTCTTCACACTTAGCATAATGACTTGACTGAACTCCAACATGACTCTCAAGGCACTCCATGAACTCTATCCACACTCTATCCATGATCAAGGCTCCACAAGCCATTGATGGTCTCTTCAATTGGTCCTCAGGTTAGGAGATGAACCCCATACAAGCATCTGAACTTCTCAATGGCACAAACCTCTTTCTATTGACTTTGGTGACCTCTCAAGCTTGAATAAGACCTCTAGATAGACTCCTCTTGATATAACCCACACTTGATCCCCTGCTAAATGACCAATGCTATGCTATGCAAATGCTAGACCAATGAAATACTAATGCAATGAAACATAAACCAAGTAAGAAAAAAGCTAGGCAAATTTTGGGGTGCAACAACTGCCCCTATACAAGCGACTTGGACCTGACTAGATGAAAAGCGAACGGATTTCAGCCAATAAGGGTAAAAGACGATTGAATACTGAAGAACTCGGAAATTTGCTAACCGAAGAAATAAACTGCACAAACTTCTTGGGGAACAAAATCCAGACAATTGAATCCGGTTGTCACGGCAACAAACTGATCAATCATCTGATATAGAACCTGATTTCAACATCAACCACCTGTGTGACGCCACAGGCGTTGAATCAAAAATCAATCTTCAAATATACGCTACAATAAGCGGGCATCGAGCCAGAGGACCATATCAAGATACCATCCTGGACTTTCTATCTCCGAAGGGACGGGCAAGCACTACGTAAAGCGCGAATCGTCAATGTACTATCCTTGACCTCCCCTTTCCGCAGAAACGGGCGAAACACTAAATAAAAGTGCTAATCTGGTATCCGAAGACTTGAACGAACAACTCTGCGGGGAACTTTTCTGACACTACCGGTATTTGCACTACGTAAAGCGCGAACTTGGGTAATAACTCCGTCAACATGGGTAACAACTCCGTCAACACGGGTAACAATCTCCGTCAACACGGGTAACAACTCCCTCAACACGGGTAAGAACTCCGTCAACACGGGTAACATCTCCGTCAACACGGGTAAGAACTCTGTCAACACAAGTAACATCTCCGTCAACACGGGTAACATCTCCGTCAACACGGGTAACATCTCCGTCAACACGGGTAACATCTCCGTCAGCACGGGTAAGAACTCTGCCAACACGGGTGACAATCTCTGTCAACACAGATAACAATCTCCGCCAACACGGGTAACCATCTCCGTCAACACGGGTAACATCTTTGTCAACACGGGTAAGAACTCCGTCAACACGGGTAAGAACTCTGTCAACACAGGTAACATCTCCGTCAACACGGGTAACATCTCCGTCAACACGGGTAACATCTCCATCAACACGGGTAACATCTCCGTCAACACGGGTGACAATCTCTGTCAACACAGATAACAATCTCCGTCAACACGGGTAACCATCTTCGTTAACATGGGTAACAATCTCCGTCAACACGGGTAATAATCTTCGTCAACACGGGTAACAACTCTGTCAACACAGGTAACAACTCTGTCAACACAGGTAACATCTCCATCAACACGGGTAAAAACTCTGTCAACACAGGTAACATCTCTGTCAACACGGGTAAGAACTCTGTCAACACAGGTAACATCTCCGTCAACATTGGTAAAAACGCTGAAGGTTTAATCCATGAGATTATTTTAACACTGACATAACAGTACTCCGAGGAAAACTCTACTGGGGAAATTCTGATGTCAACTCCCAGGTACTTACTTTGAACAAAAAGTAACGACTTCAAAGGTCTAATCCCTGAAATCTTTTAACGCTGACGTAACAGCAATCTGAAGAAAACTCCACTGGGGAAGAAGGGAAACTTAATCAAGTAACTCTAATAAGGGAATACATGATGGGACGAACGTTATCGTCGCATATCTCATGCCAAAAATTCAAATATCCGAAAACCATCCTGAACAAGAATTCCAATTACCTGCAGGGAAAACACCTGAAAACACAGAGGTAACCAACCTAGCTTATGTTTCAAAATGCATATATTTAAAAATGTCGTAATGCTCCATTCGGAATGGAAATGCTACACGTTTGGATAGATGTTATGCACGATGCAAATGCAAAGAGGCGCTCCAGCAAAATGAATGCCAGAGGAACGGAGCCAAACTTCCGCTTGGGGAAGAAACAATCTTGCTGGGGATATCTCGACAAATCCGAAGTTACGAACTCTGCATAGGTTGATCAGCCTATTGGAGGATAGACAACCCGCTGGAGAACAGAAAGAACAATCTAGTGCAGGGATGATCCTTTCAAACCGTCGACAACCTGGTTGTACCCTGTGGAGACTTCATTGGGGATTAAATGTACACACGACCAACTGCTGGGGATGCACATCACTACCTGACCGCTTGCTAGCTAGCATCCAACTCTTATAGGGATAAAATGCGACTTCCATTTGTTGGGGAGGAATAAGATCGCCTAGAGCCTGCACCTACGTTAAGGGACTCCGACTGGGGAAACACGATCCCTTGGCTGTTTGCTGCGAAGGTAACGACCCTGCAAAATATGAACAACAACAAGACATCCTAAACAAAAGGAAATATCCAGGTCAATATCTGTGACAATTGTTCAGTTAATTCAAAGTTTTAACAGTTATTGGCCGAGGCCTGCAAGTTTATGCACGTGCGAGTTTATCAAAAACATCGGCATTTTCCACAAACAAAACAGTAAGAGTTAAAACAAACATCAAGTACTGAATAATATGCGTTTATAGATAACGGGCCCGTAAATAGGCAAAGTTTTTTACAATGGATGCAACTCCTGAAAAGAGGAAGCTACAAAAATAAATACAAGTATGTACAAAGGTACAAAGAAATTTGTATACATGTCGGCAACGTGGTACAGACAAACACCATGAGTTGATCCTCCTATGAATCGCCTGACTCCGAAGCATTCTCGATACTCCATCCTCGGAAGATATTGACTTGGATAATCGACCCTCAGCTACTCCCAAACCACTAAGCAATGCAGTATCAGACTCAGACCGCAGTCATTTGCTTTTTCAATCCCTAACTTTTGCCTGAATCGCCCTTTGCGGGTTTTCAATTCACAGGGATACCCTTTTTTGCCGAAGTCGCCTTTTCAGGTTTTCGACTTTATGAGTGTACATCTTTTCACTTTTATCCCTAATTTTTGCCCGAACCTTTTCTCTATTTTTTTTGGTTCGTCGGGATGCCCCATTTTTGCCTGGACTTTCTTTTTCTGTCCAGCGTGTCTCTTTAAGCAAAGTATTTTTTAACTGTGTCCGAGTTCACAGGGGATGAAAAATCTCCGCCATCCATGGTGGACAACAATAAGGCTCCTCTGGAGAATACCTTTCGAACGATGTATGGACCTTCATAGTTGGGAGTCCATTTGCCCCTGTGATCGGATTATGGTGGGAGAATCTTCTTCAGCACAAGATCGCCCGTCTGAAAGCTTCGAGGCCGCACCATATGCGATAGATGGAAGCCTCTTCTCATCCATCAAAATGAGCTGATTCAGTCTATTCCTTATCCATTCTGCCTCATCGAGTTGGACATCAAGCAAAACTCTCAAGGAAGGAATCTCAACTTCCAATGGTAGGACTGCCTCCATACCATACACAAGTGAGAAAGGTGTTGCCCCAGTTGATGTGCATACTATCGTACGATAACCATGTAATGCAAAGGGCAACATCTCGTGCCAGTCTTTGTATGTCACAACCATCTTCTAAACTATCTTCTTGATGTTCTTATTGACCGCTTCGACAGCGCCATTCATCTTGGGCCGATAGGGAGATGAGTTGTGGTGCTCAATCTTGAAATTCTGGCATAATTCCTTCATCATCTTATTATTCAAGTTCGAACCATTGTCAGTAATGATTCTTTCGGGGATGCCGTAACGACAGATGATGTCCTTTTTGATAAACCGGGCTACCACTTGCTTGGTAACATTGGTGTAAGACGCTTCTTCGACCCATTTGGTGAAGTAATCGATAGCTACCAGGATGAACCGGTGTCCATTGGATGCAGTGGGCTCGTTTTGCCAATTATATCAATGCCCCAAATGGAGAAAGGCCACGAGGACGCCATAACATTCAAAGGGCTTGGCAGCACCTGAATCTTGTCTGCATAAATCTGGAATTTATGGCATTTTTTTGCAAACTTGAAACAGTCTCTTTCCATCGTCAGCCAGTAATACCCTGCCCGTAATAACTTTCGAGACATAGCGTGTCCGCCGGCGTGCGTGCCAAAGGTTCCCTCGTGGACCTCCTCCATAAGCCGATTAGCTTCTTTCTCATCAACACATCGCAATAGCACCAAATCATGGTTTCTCTTGTACAGAACACCATCGGGATTCAAGTAGAAGTTGCCAGCCAATCTCCTAAGAGTCTTCTTATCGCGGCTGGATGCCCCAGTCGGATACTCTTGGTTCTTTAGGAAATTCTGGATATCAAAATACCACAGCTTGCCATCGGAAGCTTCCTCGATGGCGAATATGAAAGCGGGCCTATCAAGGCGAGAGATAACTATTCTGGGAGCTTTATTCCAAAAGTTAACTTTGTACATCGAAGACAATGTCGCAAGAGCGTCAGCCATCTGATTTTCTGCCCGTGGCACATGGTGAAACTCTAATCTGTCAAAGAAAGGAAAAAACCTCCTTGCATAATTCATGTACGGTATTAGATTAGGCTGACGAGTCTCCCATTCTCCCTTGATCTGGTTCACGACTAACGCGGAGTCTCCATACACATCAAGATTCTTAATCCTCAAATAAATAGCCTCCTCGAGACCCATGATACACGCCTCATATTCAGCCTCATTATTGGTAACTGGAAATGTCAATCTGGAAGTGAACGGAATGTGCGTCCCATGGGGTGTAGTAATGATTGCCCCAATTCCACTTCCGTATCAATTAACAGCACCGTCAAAAATCAATTGCCATTGGGATCTCCGCTCAGGACCTTCACCATGCAACGGCTCCTCGCAGTCTTTCATCTTCAGGTACATAATGTCCTCGTCAGGAAAATCAAACTTCATTGGCTGGTAATCATCGATTGGCTGCTCAACCAGGTACTCTGACAGCATGCTACCCTTGATAGCCTTTTGCGAGACATACTGTATATCGTACTCTGTCAGTACCATCTGCCGTCGGGCAATCCTTCCTGAAAGCGCCTGCTTTTCGAAGATATATTTGATCGGATCCATCTTCAAAATCAGCATGGTTGTATGATTTAGCATGTATTGTCTCAGACGTTTGGCAGCCCAAGCAAGTGCACAACACATCTTTTCGAGCATTGAGTAACGGGACTCACAATCTGTGAACTTTTTACTCAAGTAATAGATTGCATGCTCTTTTCGTCCAGTCTCGTCATGTTGACCGAGAACACAACCCATGTTGTTCTCAAGAACCGTCAAGTACATGATCAGCGGTCTTCCGGCTACTGGAGGTATCAATATCGGAGGTTCCTGCAAGTATTCTTTTATTCTTTCAAATGCATTTTGACAATTTTCATCTCAGACAATTGCCTGATCTTTTTTCAACAGTTTAAACATCGGCTCACATGTGGCTATGAGATGAGATATGAACCGGGCAATGTAGTTCAACCTCCCCAAAAAGCCACGAACCTCTTTCTCCGTTTTTGGCGCTGGCATCTCTTGTATCGCTTTTATTTTTGCAGGATCAACCTCAATTCCTCTTTCACTAACAATGAACCCCAATAGCTTTCTAGATCTCACCCCGAAGGTGCACTTATTAGGATTCAGCCTCAGCCTGAACTTCTTAAGCCTCTCAAACAATTTCAGAAGATTCACCAGATGCTCTTCCTCCGTCTGGGATTTGGCAATCATATCGTCAATATATACCTCAATCTCTTTATGCATCATGTCATGAAAGCGCGTTGTCATAGCATGCTGATATGTTGCCCCAACATTCTTCAAACCAAAGGGCATCACTTTGTAGCAGAACGTTCCCCAAGGGGTAATGAAAGTTGTTTTCTCCATATCCTCC
This sequence comes from Lathyrus sativus, assembly GCA_963859935.3. Lineage (NCBI taxonomy): Eukaryota > Viridiplantae > Streptophyta > Magnoliopsida > Fabales > Fabaceae > Lathyrus > Lathyrus sativus. The sequence goes on from OZ012741.1 coordinate 62,823,683, forward strand.
GGCGCCATCTTAACCTGATTATAGCCCGAAAAGCCGTCCATGAAGGAAAACACGGAGAATTGAGTAGTGTTGTCGACCAATACGTCAATATGAGGAAGCGGGAAGTCATCCTTAGGGCTCGCCTTGTTCAGATCCCGATAGTCAACGCACATCCGCACCTTACCATCTTTCTTAGGTACAGGTACTATATTGGCGACCCAAGGAGGGTAGGTTGTAACAGCTAGGAAACCAGCGTCCCACTGTTTCTGTACTTCCTCTTTAATCTTTACGGCCATATCTGGTTTCGTTCTTCTGAGCTTTTGCTTGATCGGCGGACATTCCTCACGCAATGGCAAGCGATGGACCATAATATCAGTGTCTAACCCAGGCATATCATCGTAAGACCAAGCAAAGATATCGATATACTCTCGCAGCATCTCAATAAGTCTCTGCTTGATATTGCTTTGCAGCGCAGCCCCAATCCGGACATTCCTGACAACTTCTTCGGACCCCAAATTAACGACCTCAATATCCTCCTGATGAGGCATAATGATTCTCTCTTCTTGTCTCAAAAGTCGAGTCAGCTCTTCTGGTAAGTCGTCGTCTTCAACAATCTCTTCTTCGGCTTGAAATATCGGATGCTTAAAGTCGAAGCGAGTCATAGGGAGTTCTTGATCGGTGTCATCTGAAATATGGATCCTGCAAGAGAAATGGTTAAATGCTTCAAATGATATGCGAACGAAACACACAACCCCGTTGCCAGTTCATTGATAAAAAATAAAAATAGAACAACAAGGATCACAAAATTTGCATGAGAAAAACACCTTTATTTGATGATTAAAGGAAAGCATACACATAAACAAGTAGGCCCTGAAATAAAATCACTATGCCCCGTGTAGGACAAAGGATTGTACAATAATCGAAAAAACAAGGCATTATTGTTTCGTTGTCACTTGAATAAAGTCCTGAATAGACCAGTTGCATAGGCTTTGTCCTTGCTCGCTGGGCTTGATCCATGAATCCATGTCACAGTCGCTATCTCCATCTTCACTGTCAGACACAGCGTTGATTCTTTCAAAACTGACTCCCCCTGGAGTAAACACAATCGGCCCTTTGAACTTTGGCGCGCTCTGGGATTAAGATGACGACGACGGGTGGTATCCCAAGCCAAACGTGTCCTGCTTAACAGGAATCTCCAGAACTTTACCCCAACCTTTGGTATCCCCGGCCTGAACTACCGCTTGGGATTCTTTGTATGAAGACATAGCCACCTCTGGCCCACTGCTTATGACGGGAAATTTGTCTCTGATCTGCACCCCTTCAAAAGCTTGGCACAATGTCTCATGGATCTCCCCATCCACTTCGACATATTTGAATGGTGACAGGTGACTTACCAAGATGTCTTCCTCCCCACACACGATGACAATGCTACCACCGACCATATATTTAAGCTTTTGGTGCAACGTCGATGTCACAGCCCCTGCAGAGTGAATCCAAGGTCGTCCGAGCAAACAACTATAAGCTGGCTGTATATCTATAATATAAAACACCGTGTCAAACACCTCTGGACCAACCTGGATTGGTAAAGTCAATTCTCCAAACACGGACCTTCTAGTCCCGTTAAAAGCTCTCACTACCAAGTCGCTTGGCGTGCATATTATACCTTGGGTATCTAGCTTCAACAGTGCATTCTTGGGCAAAACATTCAAGGATGAGCCAGTGTCAACAAGGACATGAGAGATGACAGTGCCCCTACACTCAACAGAGATATGCAACGCACTGTTATGGTTGCGACCCCTGGGTGTTAGATCAAAATTTATAAAGCCAAGGCCATGCCCCGCGTTCACGTGCGCAATCACTCCTTCGAGCTGATTAACGGATATCTCCTGGGGTACATAAGCCGCGTCAAGATCTTTCAGCAAAGCGTTCCGATGAGCCTCGGAACAAAGCAACAATGACAAAATCGAGATTTTGGAAGGCGTCTGCTGCAGATGATCGACAATTTTATAATCACTCTTCCGAATTAATCTCATAAATTCTTCCACATCCTTAGTCAATTCCTCTCTTTCCTTCTCTTGAGAAGGCCCTCCTTCATCGACTTTACCCTTCCCTCTAGCAATTCTCTCAGCTTCTACTTCTGGTGATGTGAAAATTCTACCACTGCGAGTTATGCCCCCTGCCCACACAAGTTTATCAACTACCCCTACCGACGGGCTTGTCAGGTTAATCTTTTCTCCAATGCAGTAAACTTCCACCCCATAGTTCCAAGGGATGGCTTTAGTACTTTCATATGGAATGGGTTCAGCTTTGGTTATTGTAATAGTCGGCCGCTTGGGAGGCGCCGATATCGTGACAGTCTTAAACGGGATCGTAACAGTGGCAACTTCGCCCTGCTCTTCAGCTATTGCCTCAACAGGCTTCTCTTCAGCAGTACGGTTGAATTGCAGCGTTCCTTCATCAATCAGTCCTTGAATACGTCTTCTCAAGTTATCACAACCCTCAGGCCGGGCTAAACAGTCAACACAATCTGTACCACAACCAGGGAACACTCCCCCTTTCAGTAACCTGCTCTTTACACAACCCAGAGGCGTCTTCAATTCATCCACATTCATAACCAAATTTAGACATGTATCTTCCAATACGCACCCACCTGCATAGATCCGTGAGACGGCATCAGATTTTTCTCAATGTTGGGTGCCTCATTACCAAAGTTTATAGCCTTGCTATCTATCAAATCCTGCACCTTGTGCTGGAATGCATGACAACTTTCTATGCTGTGACCGGGTGCCCCGGAGTGGAATTCACTATGTGCATTGGCGTCATAACCAAAAGGAGGCGTGCCCTTTAGTGGAGCTAACGTCCTTTTCTCGACAAGCTGCAATTGTAATAGAGTTCGAAGAAGCTGAGCATACGATAGTGGAGGTGCATCAAATACTCTTTTCACGACCCTATCCCGACCTTGGAACCTTTGCGGCGCAGAATTCTGTTGTCCCTGCTGCTGCTGTGGCTGTTGTTGTTGCTGTTGAGGTACAGGAATTGTCACACTGGCGACCTGCTACTTGCGCCAATTCTGATTTCTATCCCTTCTCCGGGCGCTGTATACTGAGTTAGTGTCTCCTTGCTTCTTATTTCCAAAGACCCTTTTACCACCTCCAGCTGAGGTTGATTCTCCTGCCTGAATCTTACCGATCTTAACGTCGTTCTCTATACGTTCCCCCAAGAGTATCAACTCAGAAAAATTAGCCGTCGTACAATTGATAAGCTTGTCATAATACAACCCAGAGAAAGTGCCCACAAACATATCCACCAACTCACGCTTTACCATGGGTGGATGCACCCTAGCTGCAAGCTCACGCCACCTCTGGGCGTACTCTTTAAAACTCCCGCCATTCATCTGAGAAAGATTTTGGAGTTGGACCCTGTTCGGCGCAAGGTCGCTGTTATATTGGTAGTGCTTTACAAAGGCTTCCACCAACTCTTTCCAGCTACCGATCTGAGTGGGTTCTAACCCCATATACCACTCCAATGACGGTCCAGACAAGCTATCCTGGAAAAAATGCATCAGCATCTTTTCGTCATCAGAATAGGCAGACATTCTCCGATAATAAGACCGTACATGAACTCTTGGGAAAGTATCCCCCTTATACTTGTCGAAAGTGGGTGCTTTGAACTTGAGTGGCACCCTCAAGCTAGGAACCAACCCCATATTAGCAACGTCCAACCCCGTGGAATTCTGATTAGCAAGATTTTTCATTTGTTCCTCCAACAGCTTGAACCTTCGGTCATTATCTGTGGGTATCTCAAGATCCCTGCCTGGCGGAGGGAAAGTATCTTCTTGACGATCCTCGCCCCAATAAGAATCCCCATTATCATACCCAGCGTAATCGACATTAGGACCGAAGCCATTCTGATTGAACCTGGGACCATACCCCATATTACCAAAACCCTGATTGCCAGCACCTGGACCAAAACCAGCGTTTTAAGCACCCATTCCAACACCATTGTTGCTTGCGTTGCCAAAACCTGCATTGCCAAAGCCCTGATTACCATAGCCCTGATTGGCATAACCCTGGTTGCCATAACCCTGGTTGCCAAAACCTTGGTTGCCAAAACCCTGGTTGCCACCACCAATGCCTACGCCAGTGTTTCCAGCACCAACACCAAAACCAACATTCCCAGCTCCGACATTAAAACCAACATTTCCAGCTCCGCCATTTCCGTTGGTTTCCACATGTCCTTTACCATTACCAGTCACATTCCCATTTCCAGCCCCATTACCGTTCTCAGTAGTATTGAGGACAACCACTGGTACAACGTCATCTGCTCAAGGGGTCCCGACTTGAGAAGGATTATTAGTAACCACGCCATGTAGCACACCGTTACCATCGACTCGTGCAATCAGAGGCTGCACGAGAGTCTGAAGCTGCTCATGGCCCTTGGCCACAGTTTCCAGAACCTGCATGAACTGGGCCATCCTGTCGCGCATCTTCTGCATCTCAACTTGCGCTTGATCCATAGCTCTCTTGCAATTACCTCTGGTAGAGTATCGATGAATTCGCTGATCGGCAATCCTGAAACCTGCATCCATGGAGGGTTAGGAGACAGTTCAAGGTACCTGTCATGCAAATGATTTATGCAAATGCAAACATGTGTCTGTGCTTTATGGAGATTTCTCCCCCGATTCTAGTGCTAGAGTGCCAGTGCTGATAATAAGAAGTCTGGATCCAGTCATTGAAATAACATCTCATATATATAAGGGCCTAACAAGGAAGCAATACAATGTCAATGAATACATGGGGAATCAATAGCATGACCTCGACCAACAAGCCTGGTGATGGTCAGCCTACAACAAAGCTCAGAAAATACAAAGGGTTACAAATATAGTCAAGTGCGACAACGGGCGCGAAACTCTTCTAGTAACTCCTTTGTTTTGGGATGATCGGGCCGAGCGAGTAACCCTTCAACAAGCAACTCCCTCTGCATAATAGTGCACTGGAGACCTTCAACAGAATCTTCCCACGCGCCTTGGCCAAAACAGTCTTCTAACCTTCGCTTCTTAGACTCGAACATCTGCTTGCGATCTTTCAGGTTAGCGATAGCCTTGTTTAGCATGTCTTCAGTGGCATATCTGCGAGTAGTTTCCTCATCAAGCTTCTTCTCGCTGGCCTTCACATGAGCCTTCAGTTTGGAGATGTGTTGTTTTAATTTGTCCTCCCTCTCTTTGTTGTTGGCTAAAGTGGCGTTCCACTGTTGGTTGAATTTGGATATTCTCCGGTATGCTTCATCCAAGTTTTGCTTCTTGGTGGCAAGCACATTGTTGACAGATTTGAAGTCCAAACCCAAACGTTCCTGGTCAGCTATCTTCTTGGTCAAGTCCGTGCCTAACCGGTTCACCAACTCTGTCTGTTTCTTGAAGGAGTGGACGACTTCATTTCTCTCGCTTCTGAGCTGTACCAGTTCTTTCTCTAACTCTTCGTTGGCCTTTTTCAGCTCTTCCTTCTCAGCTAACACCTGTTTATACTGCTGAATAGACACGGTAGTAGGCTCTTCAACTACTGGAGGGCACTCTGGCTTAGCAGGTGGAAAAGGCATCCCTATTGTCTCTGCTCTGGTCTTAATCCAGGTCACATACGGAGCATAAGCCTGGCTATTGATCTTGCCCAACAATGATTTTTCTCGTCTACTGATATCATTCCATGCATGCTAAAGCTTAGCCAACATATCCCCCTTTAGAAGACCTGTGAGGTACAGAGATTCCTGCACCTCTTCATCTTTTGGTGGACCTCTTAAAGCATATGCAAACTGTCTGACAAGTAGAGAGGGGTTGTAGTTGATACATCCCTTTCTTCCAATCAAATGCACATTCGGAAAACCACTGCAGCTGAATATGATTTCAGTACCCAACATATCTCGATCAAACCACATAATGCTCTATGCTGATAAACCCATCAAGCGCTTAGACCACTCAGTTGTGGCTGCAGATGAAGCAAAGAGACCCTTCTTGGGTAGGTGACTATCAAACCATATATAGAGTAAGGGCACACAGCATGATACATTCTTACCCCTTCTATTTTCGTTCTTGTAATGGACGGAATGATATACATCTCCAATCAAGGTAGGAACTGGATTCCCTGATGCAAAGATGTGGAAGGCATCCAAGTCTATAAAGTCTGGCATGTTGGGAAACAAGATGATGCCATATATGCATAGGGAAAGAATGGTGTTGAATACTATCCAACAACCGTCTTTGGCACACTGTTGGGCTTTCCCAACTAGAAACTGCAGAGAAAATCCAGGGACCCCATTCCAACTGGACAGAAGCAACTTAGAGGCATCCAGATGAAGAGCAAGAGCTAGATTAGCCAAATTAGGCTTAGGATCCATGTGAACAAATGACATCTGACTCTTAACAGTTACACCGAACAACTCAACATACTCCTCTAATGTAGGTGCAAGAACGAAGTCTGGGAAAGTGAAGCATCTCAAAGGACGGTCATAGAACTGCAGCAGGGCATACAACCCATTCAACTCATATACCAAAGGTTTACGAACCAGACTGAGCAGCTTCCCATAAGATTTCTTGAATTCCCCTATCACCATATCATCTGACAAGGCAATCATACTGGACAGTAGAGCAACATCTGGGGTAGGGATCTTGTAGGCCACATTCTTCTTCAGAGATCCCATGCTAGCACAATAGAAGGCAAGAATACCGGAACCGGGGGATAATATGCACCTGCAACACAGACACACGTTAATGATATGCAAATGAGTATGCAAAATGCAAAATGAAATCATGCAACAGGGGATCAAGATTGTGCTGTTGAGGAGACCGAGGCTCTGTTTCAACACAATCACAACACTGCTCTGGTAGTACAACACTGAAGAGGACTAATAATTATGCACTGTCGAGAACAACCACATCTCTGATGATAAGAACCCTCTGAACCCAACAACACTAATTCACTGTCAAGAAAACCAGGTAGTCTGAAGGTTAAGGTTTCCTGCAATAACCCGACCCCGCTCACTGGTATGGACCTAATCATGACAAGGTATGGCATCCTATGCGTTTCCCAGCGTCACAGACTTTCAAGAAACGATGATACGATACCCAGAAGGTGTGGCATCATCATCTCTTGAAGTGGCCTCACTCAGCTGAGTAAAAAATGATCGGTCCCCAGAGTCGACAATCCTCCAAACCAACAACCCCTCCCTTAAGCCCAAAGGGCCGGAAAAGAAGTCAACCGGGAGAATCTCGTCTGAGCGTGGATTTCGTGAGACACTAGTACCTGCAAAGCAAGCATGCACCCACTACTTTCCATAACTAATGCTAGGTACACTCAAGCCTGGGTCTGGCTTGTCACTCATCAGAGCCCCTTCCCACAACAGCACAATAATGATATCATACTGAAAATAAAATGCGGAAAGTAAAAAACGATAAACAAAACCCAACAGGTAAACACACAAGCGCTAGGATTGACCAACATAGGGGATGGGAAAAGTCCCCAGCAGCTATAACTCCCCATCAGAGTCGCCAGCTGTTGCTACCGCAAAAATAAGGTGCCAGAAAAACAGAAGAGTCGCCACCTTTCGTTATTTATCACATAGAACGGGAAAGGAAACAATCGGAAAAAACCGACGAAAAGGTATAAGACAAGGTCATCGCAACCAATGTCTGGATTCGGGAGTCGGTTATGCAAGGGGAAGGTATTAGCACCCCTCACGTCTATCGTACTCGATGGGATCCATGCTTGTTGTGTTTTCTCTGACGGGTTGATTATATCTATCTATGCTAAAAGGTCTGGTCTGAAAAGAAAAGAGAATGACTCGGCAGAACACAACAGTTCTATGCCTACATATTCCCGTCTGGAACGAGAAATCAGAATCAACATAGTTCGCCTAAATACGGGTTACGGGGGAAGGTTTCTCGCCGAGATATCACATCTCGTGCCTACGTACTTTCACACGGCGCGAAAGATCAGAGAAAACGTAGTTTGGGCCAACAAGAGGCACAGGTTTGTTCAACTGTTTTTTATCCGAGTAGGGTTAACAGACAGTTCCAGCAGTTTGGTGTATGTAGCTCACTCGACGGAGACTTAGGCGTTTACCGTTTGCGGTAGAACCGGGAGTTAACAAAACTCTCCTTCTGAAAAGGGTTTCCAAGGATTAAAGGTCCAAGAGGACAAAAAGAGTTTGATCTTCGTTTTCTGTTTTTTAGAAGAAGTATCTTTTATGGATGTTTGCAACTAATATCGCACTAGAGACTATGACCTGAGAGTGAATGTGTCGCATGTCACCCAAAGGGTACCATACTAACATCCAAGCTGTTGAAAAGAAACTCTCCAACAACCCTTTCTCAAGTAGCTTAAGGCTCGTAGCGTACGACATCAATTAACCTTTATTACTGTATTTTGATTTGTTTGAAGATGAGAAGAGAAAGGACGCACTAAAGGGGAACTGATCCAATCCTAAAGTTGTCATGCAAAGTTGATCATATGATTGAGGTTAGGAGGGAACTACCTAATGTTATCATGCATTGTTAGAACCCTAATGTCTGTCATAACTTCTCTTGAACAAGAGAAGTCAGAGTTCCTAGGGGAACATGGCAAAGGAAAGCAACAGCAAAAGAAACGACTATAAAGAAATAACTATAACAATACAAGCAGAAGGAGCCAAGCTCAACTTCTAGAGCAAGCAAGCCAGAGGCAACACACAAAGCACAGGCAAGGGAGACAGACTCAACCTTAAGCAAGCGAGCAAAGCCAAGCAATAACAATCAAGCAGAGGGAGACAGGCTCAACCTCTAATGCAAACAAGCAAAGGGAGAAACTCAACCTTTAGGATGCTCTTAGGCCTAGAATCATCTACATGAGGCCTAGTCTAATGCAACACACCAAACAATCACACAAGCAACAGCACAACAATTAGAAAATACAGCAGACAAAATAGCAGACAAGCAGCTCAACAGCAAAGCAATCTAACAGCAAAACAATCAAACAGTCTGCAATTAACTCCAAGTCCAAGCCATCATCAAGAGAAGGAAATGAAAGCTCCATCTTCAATTTTCAACAAGCTCCAACAAAAGAGAAGAGAGTTAACATCAAGATTATGGCATGATAATGGGAAGCATGATGGAAACCAAGGGAATCCATCATGGCACTCAACCATACATCTGAGATATGCATCCTCAAAGGTTCTACCTCTTGTGAAATGCCACACATCCTTCCAAAGGAAAGATGAGGCTTCCACATAGGGACCTTGAATCATGGGATGAGAATGGAGAGCAATCAAGGCAATCCATGTTTATTTGAAGAAAGAGAAATCAAACTAAAGATGTTCCTAAACCCTAATTGAACAAGCTACAAGAAAGCTACTAAAAAGAGGTCTAAACACCAAAACCAAACACCACAATCAAACAAACAGAAGCCTCTATATGTCTAAAGCACCATCAAAGAGGATTAGCAAGCCTATTATGACTAAAGGCCACCATTGGAGTTCAACTAGTGCAAGTTTTATGTTGAAAGCATCTTAAAACTAGCCTAAGTATTAAATCTATTTAAAAATACCAAGACTACTAAAATCCTATAAAATTTCTAAAGGTACCTACATGTGTTAGGTATTTGTGGTACAAAAACCAGGGATTGAATCTAAAGGGAAAGCCTCTAAAGAATTCCTAAACTTAAAGTTGTCAAATGGGAACCCTAAAATGGAAGGTCATGGGAACCCAATCCAAAACAGAACCTAAAATCATCTAAAAATTATGAAATAATTCCAAAGGGATCATGCATCTCTATACTAGTAACCAGCAAAAAATCTCATTCAAATTCCATACCAAACAGCCATACAAAAATCAGCAAGAAAATGAGGAAATATGCCAAAATTCAAGAATTAAACAAAATGCAAAAAATCAAATTAAATTGAAAATTGCATGAAAATAAAATGTGAAAGCACCAGAAAATCAGAAGTTAAATCTAGATCATCCACATATTTTTCTGACCAAAATTGGATTTATGGTGAATTTTGCAAGATTAATGGATTAAAAGAAAAAGAAAAAGAATTTAAAAAAAAATTAAACTCAGGAAAATATCCAGGCCACTAGATCTGGCTACCAGTCAATCCAACGCGTTAGGGGGCTGCCAGCGCATTAATGAAACGCGCGCGATTCACTCAGTCGAAGTCCAACTCTGGAATTAAATCGTGAGCGTTGGATTGGGTTACTTGGTCAAGTCTTCCATCAGATCCAAGGGCTATGGAGTTGTCTTCCTCATTTGAATTCTGAAAGGGGGAAAATGTTCAGATGAACCAGACGGTGGCTCTGGTGGCTGAGCCACCGTCTTCTCCGGCGAGCCAAAACATACAGGTCATCAATCCCTAACAAAATCTATACAGTTTCACTCAAATTTTCATGCTGATCTCAAATCCAATGTCCTTTTCTCCTAATTCTCACTAGAATTCAAAACACGATAGAAACAAGAAAATACACCAAATCTTCAAGTGTCACCAAACCTCAATTCAAAGCCATAGACCTTCTCCTTACACTTCATAGATCATCATAAGCTATCTAGATCATGTTAACTCTCAATAATCAGGGCGATTCGCATCCAAACAGAAAATTGCTCACACCTTAATTTGTCTCTAAACTCCACAATTGTGATCTAAAATCCATCTAATCGTCTTCCTAAAGATTAACCTCATGTTAAAACATGCTAGATCATCATGAATCTACAGTAATTTTGAAAGTTGCATACCTGAGTTGCAACTTCAAATTGGAGCAGTTAGGGCACGATCCTTGGCTTCAAACTGTGCAGATACACTCTATGATTGATGCTGAAGACTATTGAATCCTCAATTTGCCTTGAATTACTCCAGAATTGAAACATGATTTGCACTTACTCCCTTGAAATTCACTTTGCACTCTCTGGTTCTAGCTTCAAATCAGCACCAACCTTGATACAAATCACTTTCTGAACTTAAATAGAAGTGAATGGAAGATTCTAGAGGCCCATAGAAAGCCCAAACTCAGAAATCAAGTTTCACTTTTCCTTCAAATACCAACTATGGTGTACACGAATTTCCCCCAATTCCTTCTCCAAGAAGCTTCAATTGCAATGCTTGTTAACTGTGGAGAGTGTATGGACAGGATTAAACCCTTGTTTGTATCCTATGGCCAAGACTGGATGTGTTTCTTCATCATGAAGCAACAAGTTGAAACACTATGAATTATGCCTCAAATGCATTTTCCACTATAGCCATTGTGTTCAAAATGATTTTCTGATTAAAATGAGCACTCATTTGGTCTTGTTTGAACACACATGATTTAATTTGAGTTTTTTTCACATAAATGCCTTTAAATTCCCCTTTTGTCAATTTCCTTCAAACCAAGTCTCACTCTAAGCGAAATCAAAGCCTCATGGATACATGGTTGACCTAAAAATGCCACTTTGAGAAAGTTTTTTGTTGGACAAAACTTCATTTGAAGCTTGCAAGATAGTGAAAATGACCTATAATGTCAAATGACCTATAATCTTACTTTCCCAAAATACCCCTGACTTGTAAACCTCATAACATGAGCTCTACAAATCATATGGAAGACTTCTAGTACAATTTGGAAAGCTAAGATCAAGACCTACAACTTTAATTTTGGCCAAAAGTTTAGGAGACACATCCTTCTAGGTCAAATGTTCCTTGGAAGTTGGTTGACTTTTGCAGACAAATTTCACATTCATCTGATGACGTGTAACTTGTCTGGATCATAACTTGAGTTCTATGAATCTAATGGAGGACTTATAATACTCAAATTAAAGCTAAGAGCATGCTCTACAAGTTTCATGTTGTCCAAAAGTTGAGATGAAACTTGTTTCTTGATATAAGTGGTCTTGAAGTCATGCACTAAATAGGGGATTTTACCCTGAGAACCCTAGTTTAGCAACTCCCCACACTTTGAATTCTTTTTTGATTGATCTTGGAATATCACCTCATGTATCTCAACACAACTTTCCATTATAACAAAGACTTAGAAATAGGTTTTGATGCTCTTCAATTGCAGTGTTGACTTAAGGCTACTCAGATGAAAACCCTAATTGCAACACCCTCCACTGGGGCTCTTCACACTTAGCATAATGACTTAACTGAGCTCCAACATGACTCTCAAGGCACTCCATGAACTCTATCCACACTATATCCATGATCAAGGCTCCACAAGCCATTGATGGTCTCTTCAATTGGTCCTCAGGTTAGGAGATGAACCCCATACAAGCATCTGAACTTCTCAAAGACACAAACCACTTTCTGATGACTTTGGTGACCTCTCAAGCTTGAATAAGACCTCTAGATAGGCTCCTCTTGATATAACCCACACTTGATCCCCTGCTAAATGACCAATGCTATGCTATGCAAATGCTAGACCAATGCAATGCTAATGTAATGAAACATAAATCAAGTAAGAAAAAGGCTAGGCAAATTTTAGGGTGCAACACAATGGGAATAAGAAATGAATTAGGACCCTTGAAGAAAGGAAATCAAACATATCTACCACCTACTGCTTATACTTTATCTAGAAAAGAGAAAAAGATATCGTGTAAGTTTCTGAGTGAAGTTAAAGTTCCAGAAGGATACTCTTCAGATATTAGAAGACTTGTTTCTATGAAAGACATCAAGTTAAAGAGTTTAAAGACACATGATTGCCATGTTATAATGGAACACTTTCTACCAATAGGTATACGTTCTATTTTTCCAGAAAAAGTGAGAAGCGCAATAACTAAATTGTGTTTTTTCTTCAGGTCTATTTGTAGTAAGGTGATCGATCCTGCGATCTTACCAACATTGCAAAAAGAAATAATTATTACTTTGTGTGAGCTTGAAATGTATTTTTCTCCATCATTTTTGAAATAATGGTACATCTAGTTGTTCATCTTGTGAAAGAGACACAACTGTGTGGACCAGCTTATATGAGATGGATGTACCCTGTTGAACGTTATATGAAAATATTGAAAGGGTATGTGAAAAATCAAAGTCGACCAGAGGGTTGTATTGTTGAACGATACATTGTTGAAGAAGAGATTGAGTTTTGTATTGAATCTTTGTCAAATGTTCAACGCATTGGCCTCCCAAAATCTCATGTTGTTGAAAAAATAGTAGGAAAACAGTTAATTGGAAATAATGTTGTGACAGTTTCAAGGGATGAACGAGAGAAAGTGCATTTGTATGTTCTACACAATGACATTGAGGTTGAGTCGTATGTTGAAATGCACAAGGACGTTCTCCGAGGTTTAAATCTGAATAGAAATGAAAATTGGATAGTACGTGAGCACAATCTAAGTTTTATAACATGGTTCAAGGATCATATTTTTTCAAAGTTTTATTCTGATCCCGCTTCAATAGCATAAAGGTTGAGATGTTTAGAATATGGTCCAAGTTTGCATGTGTTTTCTTATAGCGCATACACAATTAATGGATACACATTTTATACCAAAGAACAAGATGATAAAAGTACAATGCAAAATAACGGTGTCATCGTGCTTGCAGAATCAATGCACATTTCAAGTGTGTAAGGACTTAAACCCCAAACATTCAAATTTGTCGTATTTTGAGGTTATCGAGCGCATTTGGTGTTTGATTATGAGAAGTTTCAGATTCCTATCTTTGGATGCAAGTGGGTTAAAAATAATAGTGGCATACGAATGGATAACTCAGGATTTTTGCAAGTGGATCTTAATAAGGTGGGGTACAAATATGAGCCTTTTATTCTAGCCACGCAAGTTAAACAAGTGTCCTATGTCACTGATCCGACAAGTACGAAATGGTCTATAGTTCTTTTTTTCAACAAAGTAATTGATGATAACATTGGAGACAAGGGTGATGTTGATGTTGAGAAGGAACCTTATATGATAGATGATCCAGATGATAATATTATAGCTGATGAATTATATATTAGAAATGATCATAACGAGGGAATTTGGATCAATCCATCCGCCCGTGTTGTTAAGAGACAAGTAAACCACGTTCCAACGAAAAAAAGAAAGAGACGTTAGTGACAAAGGTACTTGTAAAATTACATATTGTCTCATTCAATAAAATTACATATTTATATCATGCAATAAAATTGCATATTATGTCATTCAATAAAATTATATATATATTTTCTTACTTATATATTTCTTATGTATATATTTCTTATGTATATATTTCTTATTTACATATTTTTCATTCATTTGATAATTTGGTATTTCTGAATTACAGGTATTATGGCCACAAACGAGGAAAATTCACATGATGGAAATGAAACAACAAAAGATGTGGAAGGCGATATTAAAAGAGGAATAACGATTATGAAAAAAATCATCCGTGCGAGAGATAAAGGTGTAAAGTATGACTTGCATTGGAATGAAAGAGATCAATTAAATGAGCCTAACGGTGTGATGCTGACAAGTTACATTGGAGCACTTGTTCATTCACAAATTCCAATTACTTGCGATAATTGTAGACTTCCTTCGTTACAACCGGCTAAAGACAAAATTCGGAGCGAGATACAAGTATGATATTTGATATTTTTTAATTATGTCGACGGTTACATCTTTAAATTAATTATACTAACATGTTATATGTATGTTTATTTGTTTACAGAGATCTTTTAATATTGATGATTGCAGGAGAAAATATTGTGTTCAATTGGCCGGAAAATGACTGAGAGGATTTAGAGTGTTTTTAACGAACACGTTTCTTAAAGATTTTGATGGAAACTTTGTCGAATCAGAGTGTCCAAAGAAGTACGCTGATCTGATTTCATGAACCAAAGAATTTTGCGTAAGTATAATATATATACTTCTTCCACAACAGTTCTGATATGACTTAAACTTGTTTTTTCAGGTTGTGAGTGACGTAAATCGGAAACGGGCATCAAAACCCTCGTATCCATACAAAAAAAAGGCGTTTGGGATATGCACGCTTACAACAAAAAATAGTAAGTATATTTAAATTCTTTAATATTATATAGTTACAAAAAATAGTAAGTATATATAATGGGATATGAATGCTTTATTATCTGTCTTAATGTGTAGTTAGAAGAGGAGAAAAGTGATGCAACATCTGTTCCGAACAATGTTTTATGGAAGGCTGCCCGTGTGGGAAGAGATGGAGTCGTTCAGGAAGAGGTTCAACAAGTATATGATCAATGTGTAAGTACAACATTAGTTTTGTCAGAAACTCAAAAGTGTATAATATATTTATATATGCTTTTATTTATATTTCAGGAGACTCTATCCCAGACTATAACTGCAGCTGAGGACGATGATTATAGAAGCTCACTGAGTCGAGTGCTAAATATTCCTAAGTATTATGGGCGTGTGAGGAGTAAAGGATTCGGTGTCACTCCACCAAAACTGTATAAGTAGCCAAAGAATAAAAATCCTAGAAATAAAGAAGTGATGGATACGTTGGAGGAATTGAAAGCTCAGATTCGTGAATTACAGAAGGACAAAGAGAGATACATGTCGGAAAGGCGCGGTCTAGAGGGTAAAGATACTAGTGATAAAGATAGTATCAATTGTCCGCCGAAGCTTCCAGAGGTAATTGTATATATTACATTGAAATTAATTTAGCACAATTACCTTAATTGACACATTAATTATATTCATTATTTGTTTAGGGCATTTCACCTTGTCGGCTATATTTATCGTCACCGGCTTATCGTATGGTGGGCAAGGAAAAAGTGCATAACACTTTAGGAGACTTACTTTACCATAAACCGCTCCCTGCTGGATTTTTGAAAGTATCAGTTGATATTGCGTTAGAGGGAGGTGCATGTTGCCTATACCAGATGATGTTTCAGACGCAACAGTGGTGGGAGATGCAATATGATCGTTTGTTGCATGGCCGTCAAATCTCATTTTCATAGATGATGAGGTAGGTTGAACACCATTATGAAGTATTCTAATATTTTACGACCCATACCTGAAAGTTATTCTTACATTTACATTTACTTATTTACATGATGATCTTAGAATCCTACAAAATCCAAATCAAAAGAAAAGGGAATTATTGTGCGAGAAACTGATTCGGTTGCATTAAAACAGGTACTATTACAGTTACATGATGATCTTATTATACATTAATTACTGAATTTATATGACTTTTAGGTTCATGATCAATAGTTGCAAGAAGCCAGCAAGGGTAAAATGCCTGAATCTACCAAGGTGCCCAAAAAAAAGGCCGAGACAAAAAAGCATCTATTCCTCGATTTAGGTTGTGCCTTGAAACATATGTAGGAACAACAAATGTGGCTGAGGGTGGCATCCGTCAAATACCTATCCAGGAAGGTATTTTCGGTTTTGAATATGCCGAAACAATTGACAAGGAGGATTCAGACCATATTTTCCAACATTCTGAATTGGGCGTTGGTGTTATGCATTCCTGCATCAGGTAGGAATATATTTAAGCAGGTTTATGCGTATTAACATGATTATAGGCAAAGTGATGAATTACAATGTATACTTAAGGCCAAAGGGTTGAATTACAATGTATATGTAAGTCCAAAGTGTTGGATTAAAGGCCTGGATTATAAGCAGAGAATGTATTTGTTATAAGCAGGTTTATCGAAAAATATATAAAAAATGTGATTATTTAAATGAAAAAAAAATTAAAAACGTGAAGAATAAACAGCGCTTTTACAAAAAAAAGCGCTGCTAAAGGTGGGGAAAGGGGGGGGTCTAACAAAGCGCTTTCTAAAAGCGCTGCTAAAGGTGGGATCTAAGAAAGCGATTTCTAAAAGCACTACTAAATGGGGGTCTAAGAAAACTCTTCTTAAAAGTGCTGCAAAAGGAGGGAGGGGTCTAAGAAAACGCTTCTTAAAAGTGCTGCTAAAGGGGGTGGTTAAGAAAGAGCTTTCTAAAAGCACTGCTAAAGGGGGGTCTAAGAAAGCGCTTCTTAAAAGCGCTGCTAAGGGGGGGGGGGGGGTCTAAGAAAGCGCTTTCTAAAAGCGCTGCTAAAGCGGGGGTCTAAGAAAGCGCTTTCTAAAAGCGCTGCTAAAGGGGGAGGGGAGGGGGGAATAGACAGCGCTTCTAAAAGCGCTGCTAAAGGGGGTAAAAAGCGCTGCTAAAAGTGCTGGTAAAGGGGGTCTATAGCAGCGCTTTTTCCATAAAAATAGCGCTACCTTTACCTTTAGCAGCGTCACTTTAGGCAGCGCTTTTAAGCGCTGCTAAAGGCCAAAAATAGCGCTGCTAAAGGTGTTTTTTGGTATAGTGCCACTGTTGATCAAACCACATCCTATCATATGTAAACTCAAGTCTGGGTTAGGACTTATCTCACCATTCAAGATGTCACCCAAAGATCCAATGAAAACAAAACAGTTATATATTCACAAATATACATATATACGCAAACATACAGAGATATAGCATACAAACAGACAAAGTAGGATAAACCATCAAGCAAAGATTTACATATCCCCAGTGAAGTCACCATTTCTGTTGCGGTGAGAATTGGATGACAAACTATTGATTTAACTTAAATCTTAATTCATTGAAGTTCACCACTGAACTTTGATTTATCCAAAGGAAAGGTTAATGAATGAAAAACCTTTTGTGCGATGTAACAATAACGCTAAAGATTCGGGGATCGGGGGTTGGTTATGCCTAGGGTAGGTATTTCACATCCTAGACATCTGTAGTATCCTATAGGAACCTTTTGTGTTTTTTAGGGTTATTGGATCAAGGTTAGGATAAAGTTCTAGGTAAAGACCTAAGGATGGTTCTAAGTTTGCTTGCAAAGATATCGCATCTTATGCCTACGTATCCTGACTAGGATGGAATCAGAGCAACCATAGTTCTCCTCACTGAGTTTGAGGAATACTTGACTATGGTCAAGACTCCCAGGGGAACAAACATAACAAGGTTTTTATATAGTTTGACAGCACTATCTAGATCTAAGTTAAACACTCAAGGGGATTGACTTTTACAAAAGCCAAAAGGGGAGTAAGTAATTATGACAATGATCCTCACATAGAGTTAAAAAACACTATCTTAAAGTTCTAATTTAAGAATACTTCTAACAAGGGGTAGGTCTTTAGACTTAAAGCAACGTCTAGTGGATATAGGTTCTAACTTAACTAAGGGACCTAATGACTTAACCAAGTCAAAGGGAAGGGTAATGAGATATCTATGAATGTAAAGTCAATAGAGATACTTTCCTTTAGAATAAGGGAATAACAAGGAAATTGGATGAGAACTAACAAGTTCCATCACTTGGGGAAAGAAACTTAACAAAGTTAAAGCACACATAAGCATTCCTTCAAACATGATGAAGATATAGAAGAACATGGTAACAACCAAGAAAGATTTGGGGCAACTATGTAACAACATCAAGCGAAGAACAAAGTTACAACCAAGATCTTAATAATGAAAGAATCAAACCAAATGGTTAAAACCAAAGGTAAACAAAGGTGCTATAACATCTAAAAGGGGATGGTGATAAAGGTTCTTACAAGACCAAACTTTACAACCATCAAGCATAAGTCAAGACATTACTTATCATAGCAAAGTTAAAAGATTATGAAGGTAACAACCAACAAAAGCAAACATGAAACATGTGTGACAACAACAAGTTCATCAATGATAGGCAAACAAAATTCATTCATACAAGTTACAACTTGGCATATGAATCAAATAAAGATAAATGTAACAACATTCAATCATTTTCAAGACATATTGATGACAATCAATCATGGATAAGCAAGAAGAGTGACAACAGTTCAAGCATGGATTCAAACTTCACAAGGGGAAAGATGAACAAGATTCAAGGTAACAACCAAGGTAAGAATGAAACCTAAACCTGTTATGGCTCTAACAAGACACATAAACAAGCAATATGGGGTATAAGGGGCAAGTTCATAATGTCACAACATCAAGAACATACATAAAGATTCACAGAGAAGTTCCAAGTCATACATTCATATTCATGAATTTACAAAGGCAAGAACCAAACCCTAAACAATTCATGGTTCTAAAAAGACACATAAACAAGTAAGATGAGGTTAAGGGAACATGTTCAAGAGGTTACAACATCAAGAAGCATATCACAAACCAACAAAAAGTTTCAAGACATGATTTTCATGTTCATACATTTACAAAGGCATGGATAAGCATAGTAAAGAAAAGAACCAAATGTTTTAAAATACATAAACATGTTAAACATTCAAAAGTGATTCATACAATACCAATCATGCAAGAAAAATCATGTACTAAGTCAAGGAAACTCGTGAAAACAAGTAAAAATCCTAAAAAGGTCATGTTTTTCAAGTGAATCAAAGTGTTTCAAAAATAACAATTCTTGAATTCTTTCTTAAAAAATTGAAACTATAAATATCAAGGAGCATTTTACAAAAAGAATGGAATTAAAATGATAAAAATCAAGGAAATTATGCACTTTTGAAAATTGGGTCCAAAATGAGGCAAACTAGGGCAAAAACCAAGTCAAGGCAAGGCAACTTTAGGCAGATTTGCAAAAGTAACCATAACTTACTCAAAACTTAATGAAATTGAGTGAAACAAAAAATAAAATTGTGTATTTTTTCACAAGGAACTCAGTGGTGGTAGTAGTTTTCAAACATTATGCATTGAATGAAAAATTTGAAGACATAAATGAAAATGGCAAGTTATGTGCAAGAACATGTGGACAGTCAAATATACATGATTTAAGCAACAAGAAAGTGATCAAACACACCATATGGAACATATAAATGATGTTTACAAACATCACACATCAATAGAGGAGTTCAAACAACAGATTGAACATGAAGTGGTCAAAATGGCAAGTTTGAGCAAGATCATGGTGACAAACAGAATGCAATATTTCAACATCAAACAAATGATCAAACACAACATATATGACCTATAAATGATGTTCATAAACACTAAAAACCTATGCTCAAATAGAAGCACCTAGTTGCATATGGAAATAAAATAAAAAGAAAGCTATCAAGCCAATACAAGTGGACAGTCACAACAACACAAGTTTAAGGGAAAACCAAAGTTCAAACATGACCTACAATTGATATTAAACATGTCCAAACACAATGTACATAAAAAATTGGCATGATTATAAAAGTGACTAGTAAAAGCACTTACCTCTTGTAGCCTCTTCAAGCCAATACACAAAACAAGAAGTCCAGTTGAGATGTGATGATTCAAACAACCTCAAATTGCTTCAAATGAGATATTCAAGTGATCTAAACTCTTTCCAAATGGCTGCCTTGGCAGAATGGTACTTTTTGCAAGAACACGCCAAGAAATTCAAAGTGAAATGCAAGAAAAAAATATTACAGAAGTTTGGTGATTTTTTGGATAGTGAAAACACTTATATTGAAGGTGTTTGAAGTGTTGGAAAGGTAGGAAGAAGACTGGACAAATTTGTGGCTCTAAAAGTGCAGAAAGTCAAAGGTTTGTGGATTGACAGTTGACTTTTTGAGTTAGAAGTTTTCTAGTGAGAGTGAGTGTTTTAACAACTTCAATACATCATATGTTATGCGTTTGAAGTGTTGGTGGAGGTGTTTGATGGTTGTATGAGGTTTTGGCAAGGTTTATGTAAAGATATATTTTTTGCCTTATGGAAGCAAGCTTCACAAATTGCAAGAACAATGTGATCGGAGGAATGTGGGAGATTTTTCTTGGTTTCTAGCTCAATAAGGTGTGTTTGGATGTGAGTAGAATGCTCTATTTATAGGAAAGGTTGTAAAGCAAGTGGTATGGGCAGATTGGATCATCTTGCCAACTTTGCCCTTTCTGGAGGCAAAATGTGCAAGATCAACTTGAGATATTTCTTCTGAGTTTAAGCCACCTCTATATGAGTTTTGTCATCACCTATAGCCTACAAATAGTGGTATTGAAGTTAAATGAAGGGAGCAGCTGATGTGGTTGCTGAGTTGTGACAGAACTTGCAAAAAGTTTCTCTCTCATGCCACTTGCATCCACTTGCATGATTAAACAATTCATTTAATCCAAAATCTGAGTTTTACTTATGGCTATGCATTCTAATCTCCTTAGTTAAGTCCATAATCATAAAAGAATGATTTAAGCAAGGGATTAGAAGAGGTTTGAATTGTTTATGCAAGAAAATGCAAGTGCTGAACTTGGTTTTGTGACATGAAAAATGCCCAACTTGCCTTCTTTGATTCTCCCTAACCACAAAGGTTGAGAAAATTCTATTGTACTCTTTAAAAATCCCCAAACAGGATCTACAACATTCATGTTTTACACAAGTTCAAATTCCAAAGGGAACTGTGTCAAAAATCCTCTTGAAGTTTGTTGCAAAAATTGACTTACAAGTCAAGAAACATGAAAATTTTCTAAGTGTTGAAATTCATCACAACATGATGAGCTCACAAATCAAAATCTATGGATTTTTGGATCTCAACCCAATAGGATAATTTTGTAAGGCTCCTCAAGATCTTTCAAACAAGCTTTGAACCACTCCATTTAGATGTGTGGTTAGGAAGTTATGATCATTTCAAGTTGGCTTAAAATTAGGGTTTTTCATGAACCCTAGTTTCTTGATTTGCAAGTTATCCATCAATCCTTGATTAAATCTCCACAAAACTCACTAGTTAGGAACAAAATTATGTTGTAAGACTTTCTTGCTTAAATTTGGGGTCAAAACCCTAAAAGTCAAAGAGTTAACTTTCCAGATAGACGAACCGAACGGCTGAAATCTTCAGGATTGATCCTCAGTGTTATGGGTTCTTTGAGCCTTTAAAAATTCTTATGATGACTTTAATAAGTCATAGGAGTGTCATGGATCATGATTTAAGCTTTGGAAACCTCTTTAGACCAAAATTCAAACTTCAGTTGACTTTTTCCACTAGAAACCCTAATCAGGGTCTTGTACTGCACTACTCCTATTCATTTGGTAGCCATCTCAAATAAGAATTTGTCCTTGTCAAAGAAGGTACATTGGAATTATGGTTCTACCGTGTTTTCTGGTGGTCAAGATATTCAGTTTTCGCAATCCGAAATTGTGAATGTAACTGCTACTCGAAGGATGACTCATAACAGACGAGTGTTTGCTCCAAAGGTCACATCTAAGCCAATGAAAGTTCCAATTATTGTTCCTCCCAAGGAGAAATATGCAACCCCTGTTGTGCAACAAGGGGCATCCTCCGCTGCATCGGTGCCAATTACTCTGTCTATGGATGTTACAAAGAGCAAATAGGAAATTGATGATCCTGAGTTTCTCAAGCTGATCAAGAAGATCGATTTTAAGATTATGGATCAGCTGGGGTAAACTCCTTCGAGGATTTCAATCTTGTCTTTACTCATGAGCTCGCCCATGCACAGATCGACTTTGTTGAAAGT
Organism: Lathyrus sativus; assembly: GCA_963859935.3. Taxonomy (NCBI): domain Eukaryota; kingdom Viridiplantae; phylum Streptophyta; class Magnoliopsida; order Fabales; family Fabaceae; genus Lathyrus; species Lathyrus sativus. The sequence goes on from OZ012741.1 coordinate 62,846,002, forward strand.
TCTGAATGCTGCTCATGTAATGTATGATATTCTTGTAGAACAATTTGATGACGTGGTAGAAAACGTAATTGCAAGTCGGTATTTGGGTTTCAACGAATTAGAGTTGCCTCTTGAAAGAGCTTCCCATAATAGAGCGGTACATATATCACTAACTTGTATGGATACCTTGTTATCTCGTGTTCTTGTGGATATTAGTTCTTCTCTCAACGTGATGCCTAAGGGAGCGAGATGAGGCCAAGTGCTTTAATTTTCAGAGCTTTTGACGGTTCCAGAAGGCAAGTTATTGGCGAGGTGGATCTACCCATTAAGATTGGACCGCATTTTTTTACCATTACTTTTCAAGTGACGGATATCAATACTGCATATAGTTGCTTATTGGGCCGACCCTGGATTCATGCCACAGGGGCAGTTACTTCCATATTGCATCAGAAACTGAAATTCATGTTTGACGACCAATTGTTCATCGTTTGTGGTAAAGAGGATTTGCTAGTAAGCAAGTTATCATCCTTCCAATATGTCGAGACTGATTAAGGCATAGCCGAGGTGCCATTGCAATGTCTTGAATTCGAAGATGTCAGCTCTGCTTGTGTCAATCTAATTAGATCACCGAAAATGACCATGTCATTTTCCAAGAGTGCTAAAGAGACCATTGAGAACGGTCTTTTTCCTGGTTGGGGTTAAATATTGAATGTGGTAGAGAAGCATGATCGCTTTGGAATAGGTTATCGTCTTAACTAACAAGCTAGTTCGCACGAATAGAAGAAGTAAAACTTGATCAAGTTCAATAGCGCTAGATTCCAGAAGGGTGATATTATGGCAGCCATTGATGATGCTGGTCCTAGCAACCAAGGTGCAAGCTTTGTATGCAAGTGTCCGCCTGGCTTCAAGCTCAACAATTGGGCATCTACTATGGTTACTGTGGTTTTTCCTACAAACATGTAATGCATTTTTCTTTCTTAATCCCTCGTCCTCTCCCGAGACGAGTGGATAGTTTGTAAAAGGCTTCACACTTTTGAAATATTATGATCAATAAATAAAAGTCATTTTGCATTTAAATCATGCTCTATTTTCTTTCTTTATTTTACTTTTTCACAAATAACAAATGTGAAAAGTTTCTTTATTTTTTACCTTTTAAAATAGCTCATTCTAAACAAATTCATAAACATGCAGAACAAATAAGCACATTGATAACAACATGGTAAACATCCATTGTAATTTTGGGATTCCAATTAACCAAGCTGAAGTAGATGGTGAGGAATATTGTGAATTACCAGTTGAACTCGCAAGGCTCCTTAAGCACGAACAGAAAGAGATTCAGCCACACAAAGAGCCAGAATATTGTCAATCTTGGTATTGATGAAGTCAGAAGAGAAGTAAAGGTTGGGGCATCCCTTGCTAAGCATGTACACTCCGAGTTGGTCAAGTTATTGAAAGAGTATGTTGATATTTATGCCCGGTCTTATCAAGATATGTCTGGGTTAGATATCGACATCATTGAACATCACTTGCCACTCAAGCCCAAATGTCCTCCTGTCAAGATGAAACTCAGAAGGACCAGACCTGACCTGGCACTTAAAATCAGATAAGAGGTAAAGAAACAACTCGACACTGGGTTCCTAGCCACTTACAAATATCCTGAATGGATTGCTATCATCGTCCCGGTTCCGAAGAAAGATGGGAAGGTCAGAATGTGTGTGGATTATCGAGATGTTAACAAGGTAAGTCTAAAAGATGATTTTCATCTGCCTAATATCATTGTGTTGGTAGGCAACACTGCACACTTCTATGTCTTTTAATTCATGGATGGTTTCTTTGGGAATAATCAGATCAAGATGTCCCCAACTGATATGGAGAAGACCACCTTCATCATGCTATGGGGAACATATTGCTACAAAGTCACGCCATTCAGTTTAAAAAACGCAAGGGAAACATACTAACGAGCCATGACAACCCTCTTTCATGATATGATCCATAAAGAGATTGAGGTTTACGTGGATGATATAATTGCCAAATCCAGAACTGAAAATGATCATTTGGAGTTTGATCGGGTAAACTGTTGGGCTTCATTGTGAGTCAGAAAGACATTGAAGTTGATCCTAACAAGGTTTGAGCAATTCAAAACATGCCGCCTCCCAAAATAGAAAAAGAAATATGTGGCTTTCTGGGCCGACTTAATTACATATCTAGATTCATTTCTCATTTGACGGCTACCTGTGAACCGATATTCAAATTTCTAAGAAAAAATAAGTCGGTTGAAAAAAAACAATGATTGTCAAGAAGCTTTTGACAAAATATAAAAATATTTGCAAGAACCACCGATCTTAGTACCTCCGGTTCCTGGTAGGCCTTTAATCATGTATCTCACGGTTCTTGATGAATCCATGGGATCTGTATTGGGTCAACATGACGACACTGGCAGAAAAGAACATGCAATTTACTATCTGAGCAAGAAGTTCACTTATTGTGAGACCAGATACTCACTATTGGAGAAAAGTTGTTGTGTTGTGGTTTGAGTTGCTCGACGCCTAAGACAATAAAGTACATATTCAAAAAGCATGATGTCTCTGGATGAATTGCTCGGTGGCAAATGCTGTTAACTGAGTATGACATCCAACATGTTATCCAGAAAGCAATAAAGGGGAGCTTCTTATCTGACTACCTTTCTCATCAACTTGTGGAGGGTTATTAACAAATGAAATTTGACTTTCTCGATGATGATGTTCTGTTCATCAGAGATTATGAGACTCCAGACCCTGACATAGGACCCGAACCAGGGGCCTGATGGACGCTTGTGTTCGATGGTGCCTCTAATGCTAGAGGTCGTGGGATTGGTGCTATCCTCATCTCTCCGACAAGTTTTCACCTTCCCTTCACCGCTAGATTATGCTTTGAATGCACGAACAGTATGGTTGAATATGAAGCATGTATTTACGGAATTGAAGCGGCCATTGACATGAGAATCAAGATTCTTGAGGTCTATGGAGATTTTGCTTTGGTGATTGGCCAAGTCAGAGGAAACTTTGTCACTCGGGATTCCAAACTGGTTCCGTACCAAAAGCACATCACGAAATTGATTCCCTATTTTGATGAAATCTCTTTTCATCATATCCCTAGGGAAGAAAATTAACTAGCTGATGCTCTTGCCACCCTAGAATCCATGTTCAAAGTTAAGTGGAAGAATGGAGCTCCTTCTATCCGCATTAATCATTTGAATGAACCAGCACATTGATTATCAATCAACGACGAGTCTGATGACAAGCCTTGGTTCTACCACATCAAAAGATATCTAGAAAAACAGGAATATCCCGAGGGTCAACCTATAACTAACAAGAAAGCTCTCAAACGGCTCTGCACCAAAATTTTCTTGAGTGGTGGTATACTCTACATTAGGAATCATGATTCCATGTTGCTCAGATGCATGGATAGACATGAAGAAGACACGATCATAAGGTCTATACATGAAGGTGTCGCTACTGCGAAAAAGGAGGCCGACAATGACAAAAGAGTCGCCACCGTTCGTTATTCATGCCAATAAGAGAAAGGAAATGAGTAGAGAAAACCTGACGAAAATGGGATAAGATTGGTCATCGCAACCAAATCTCGGGTTCGGGAGTCAGTTACGCAAGGGGAAGGTATTAGAACCCCTCACGTCCGTCGTACTCGACGGGATCCACGCTTAGTTATTTATTTATGGGTGATTGAAAATATCTAACTAAAGGTCTCAAGGACAAAAGAAAAGAAAAGTGACTCGGCAGAGCATCTCCGCTCTGTGCCTACGTATTCCCTCGTGCAATGGGAAAGTCAGAGTCAACGTAGTTCGGCTAACTACGGGTAAAAATAGGGGAAAGGTTGCTCGCCGAGACATCACCGTCTCGTGCCTACGTATTCTCATCTGGTATGAGAAATAAGAGCAAACATAGTTCAGGCTTAATAAGAACGTTGGTTGGTTCAAATGTTTTTATCCGAGTAGGGTTAACAAGCAGTTCTAGCAGTTTGGCGTACGCAGCTCGACCATGGGAGACTTAGGCGTTACCTGTTTGCAGTAGAACTAAGACTTAACGAAACTCTTGTTTATGAAAAGATTTTCCATTATTAAGGAGTCCCAAGGGACAAAATGAAGTTTGATCATTTGTTTTTGAAGTCTTTTAGGGAGAAGTGTTTTTGAATTGTTTGTAATTCATATTGCACTAAAAAATATGACCTGGGAGCGAATGCGTCGCACATTACCCAAAGGGTGAATGCTAAACACTCTGGACCATTAAGAGGAAACCCCCCAATCACCATTTCCCAAGTACTTAAGGCTTGTAGCGTACAATATTCATTAGTCTTTATTAAGTATTTTGAAGTTCTTTTGAGATGAGAAAGAGAGAGGACAAACTAAAGGGAACTAGTTCAAACTTAGTAGTTGTCATGCAAGATGAACCTATAGTTGAGGTTAAAGGGAATCTACTTAATGTTCTCATACATGGTTTGAAACCTAGTGTCTATCACAATCATCCTTAAATAAGGAGAATGGATGTCCTAAGGGGGCATGGTAAGAAAAAAGAAGAAGAGAACATGATATAAGACATGAAATATGAATGAATGAATGCATATGCAATGAAAAACACAAGCAAAGGGAGGAAATAGTGTGGGGTAAACACCTCCACAAGCTCATCTCAACCTTTATTAACGCAAGTAAGAAATGCACAAAGATAAAATAACACACAAGCAAATGGAGGAAAAAGTTTGGGGTGAACACCTCTACAAGCACATCTCAACCTTTATTAATGCAAGTAAGAAATGCACAAAGAGAAAATAACACACAATCAAGGGGAGTAAACAGTTTGGGGTGAACACCTCCACAAGCACATCTCAACCTTTATTGATACATAAGGGAAGAAAAGAAGGATAAAAGCTTACAACATGCATACCTCAATCCTAATGCACAAAATCATACAACATGAAAGGGAAAGAAGGAGAGGATTGAATGAGATGATGGGAGGGAAAGTGAGAACCAAGGGAACTCACAAGGGCTACTCAACCAAACATACTACATCCAATATGCACACAAATCACACAAATGGTCCTCAAAGGCTCATTACTTATGGCATGCCTTAAGTTCCTCCAAAGGAGGGACCAAACTTCCATAAGTAGGATCCTAAAGTCCTAGGATAGAAATAGATGAGGTAAGAATGTATACAAAGTAAATGGAAAGAGATGCACCAAAGAATGCAAACAAATCATGACAAAAGAGTGTAAACATTCACATACATGCACATATGGAATCCTAAAAGATAGGTCAAAAGAAGTACAACTTAAACAAGTTGCAAACCAAACTAGGACCTAAAATTCAACATACAAGCACCTCATTATTCCTATAATATTAATACACCAAAATTAGTGGCTCAAACAAAGCACACAAACCAATTAGAACACAAACTAGCTCATGTATTAGGGTAAACATCACACAAGGATGACCTAAAATGAAAAATACACCAAAAATAGCAAACATATCCAAAAAATGCCAAATAAAATCCTAGATGACCCCTAGGGTGTCAAGAACCAGGGGTCAAAACTATGGAGACTAAGTCCAAACCTAACTATGCAAACAGAGGTGAAACTCTAAGGGATACCCTAAAAGCAAGGGTAAATTGAGGGTCCTAAAAATCAAACTAAAAACCTAACCAATTGTCAATAAAACCAGGGGAAAAAATGTCCAAGACAATCATTTAACATGTCAGGAATGTGAGTAAAATAATCAGCCATTAACAATGAGAATGGATCAAGAAATAAAATCAAACACATGAGATGCATTTTTAATCCATATAAAACACCTCAAAAGTGAAAAAAAAAATTTAATTGAAAAATGACTTAAAAATTTAATTGAAAATTTTTTAAAATCATCTAACATGATAAAGTGTATAGAAATATTTTTTTCAAGATTTTTAGATGCATTGAGGTATTTTTAATGGATTAAAACTCAAACTGAAATAAAAATGGAAAAAGAAAATAAAGAAAGGATAATGAAAAATGTGCGTGATGAATAGCAATCCAAATCAGTTCAAATCTCAATTGGGCTCAGCAGGGGGTGGGGATAATAAAGTGAGCCCAGGGTCTAAAGCTATCAGAAGCTTTAATGAAACGGGGCATTTCAATGGTAACGTTGCAAGGTCAACTAGTCAAACAAAGCTCAGACAAGATCCTAGTCATTGGATCAAGACCAGTCAAAAAGTCCAAGGGTGATATTGCAATACACATAAGCTAACCTGAATTGAAACCAGACGCTGGAGCCACTGTGCTCCGGTCAACCTTCGGTGAAGGGAGTTCAAAACTCCACCAAAATGCATAATTTTTTAGTATAAACTCATCCTCTCCTCACGCAGGTTAATAATCTAGGGTTCTTTCTAATCTTTGGTCCATAAATAAAGAAATACGAATCAAGCAAGTTTGGACCATAATTCACAAATCATCAAGAACAACTATCAAATTAAACCAGAAATGGCCTATGATGATAGGGCTTCAAGAATCCATGAAAATGGCGCATGATTGATGCAAGATCAGAGAGAAATTTGGAAAGATAGCTTACCTAACGGAGTCCCTCCGTTAGGCCTTGATTTGTGGATGAAACTTGTGGAAAACGAACCAGAAAGCTTCAACGAACTTCAATGGAGCTTGCTATCACCTTCAATTGGATTGAATTGCCTTGGATTTTGATTTCACTCTTTCATTTTTTCCCACCAAAAATATCAACTGAATTCTGTTAAGACGCCACCAATCTTCACCCCTGAGCATTTGTGAATCATCTGAGGATTATATTCAATGGATCTGAGCACAACTGGAGGCCCAATTTTGGCCTGTTATCATCAATTTAAAAAATCCATAATTGAGTTTTGAACTTCAAATTCACGAGGGAAAACTTGCTTCAATGGACCTTGCTTTGGTTCAGTTAGCTTCCTTATCCTTCCTTCTGATCAAAGGGATGAGATTAATCCCTTGAAATGATCTTGTGGTTGATTTTGGATGTGTAGCTTCATGGTGAAGCACCCATGAATTTGCACATGAAAATGGCCTCAAAATTCAACTCTGATTTTGGCATTGTGTTTAGTATATTCAAGGCACTCAAAAAATGCACAAACTTGTCATTATATGGTGCAAAATGAATTTAATCCAACTATGGCTTTTAAGTACTTTTTCCATGAGATTTTCTTCACCATACTTCACATACAAGTCAAATCCATGACAAGTGATGGTTTAGTGATGAAATTGAGCTCATTTTGTGCAAGTTTGATGTTGGAGAAAGTTCCATTTGAAGTACGCAAAGTTGTGAAAATGATCTATAATCAAAGTTTCCCAAAATACCCCTGCCTTGCAAGCTTCATATCTTGAGCTCTACAAATTAGATGAAGGACTTCTTGTACTCTTTGGAAATATAAGATCATAAGGAAAAACTTTCATGTTTGGGTCAAATTGAGGAGAAACATCCTTCTAGGTCAAAAATGTCTTGGAAGTCGGTTGACTTTTGTTGACCAAAATCACATTCATCTGAGGACCCATAACTTGTCCGCATCATAACTTGAGTTCTAGAAACCCAATGGATGAGTTCTAGTACTCAAAATAAATCTAGAAACATGCTCTACAAATTTCATGTTGGAGTCAAGATGAGATGAAACTTTTATCTTGAGATATGTGGTCTTGAAGTTAGGCAATAAATAGGGGATCGTACACTGACAAGCTTAGAAACCTTAGCTTAGCAACTTCTCACACTCTTGATTCTTCTTGATTTGATCTTGGAATAACATCTTAGATATCTCAACACACCCTTCCATGATCAAAAAGACTTGGAATTGAGTCTTAATCTCTTTCAACTTCACAGTTGACTTAGGGTTGACCAGATGAAAACCCTAGCCGCACCACCTTTGACTGTGGCTTCTTACACTTGGTATAATGACTTGAACAAGCTCGTCAATGACCCTTAAGGAATTCAATGAGATTATATAATGTTCTCCATCCATAAACATGGACTCAATATCCTCTGATGATCTTCCCATGGCCTCCAAGATAGGAGGTGAACCATATTCATTCACCTGCCTTTTTTCAAAGAACTTTGACTTTCTTCTAATGATGATAAACACTTGATAGCTTGAATAAGACTTCTTGATTAGGCTTGGAAACTTTGTTAATCTCTTCTTGCTAGTCACACCTCTCTCAATCCCCTGTAAATGAACAATGGTATGCAAATGCTAATGCTATGAAAATGCAATGAAACATAAACCAAGTTAGAAAAAGGTTGGGCAAATTTTGGGGTACAACAGAAGGTTATGAGGCTGTACATGCTAAAGGTTCTGCCATGGCTAAGAAGATCCTTCGAGCTGGGTATTACTGGACAACAATGGAGGTAGATTGTTAAAACTTTGCTAAGAGATGTCATAAATGCCAGATCTACGATGACAAGATCCATGTGCCACCAACTCCATTGAACGTTTTGAATTCTCCTTGGCCCTTCTTCATGTGGGGTATTGATATGATTGGAATGATCGAGCCAAAGGCTTCCAACGGTCATCGCTTCATTCTAGTTGCTATCGACTACTTCACCAAGTGGGTTGAAGTTGCTTCTTACGCAAACGTTACACGACAAGTGGTTGCAAGATTTATCAAGAAAGAGATGATTTATCGATATGACATTCTTAGCAGTATTATCACTAACAATGCAAGCAACCTAAATAACAAGATGATGAAGGAGTTGTGTCAAGAGTTTAATATCGAGCACCACCACTTTTCACCATATCGACCCAAGATGAATGGTGTCGTCGAAGCAGAAAACAAGAACATCAAGAGGATTGTCCAGAAAATGGTCAAGACTTACATGGATTGGCATGAAATGCTTCCCTTTGTATTACATGGCTATAGAACTTTAATTCGTACTTCCATTGGGGCAACTCCGTATTCTCTTGTATATGGTATGAAGGTTTTTTTACCCATCGAAGTCGAAATTCCTTCGCTCAAGGTCATCATGGAAGCAGATATCAAGAAAGCGGAATGGGTCCAATCTAGATACAACCAACTGAATCATATCAAAGAAAAACGCTTGACAACCATCTGCCAAGGTCAACTCGTTCTCAAGAGGTATTCTCCTGTTCACTAGGATCTAGAAGGCAAGTGGACTCCCAATTACGAAGGACCCTTTGTTGTCAAGAAGGCCTTCTCAGGCGGAGCCCTGATCCTCACCACCATGAATGAGGAGTAATTCCCACTACACCTGAACTCCGACGCAGTCAAAAAATATTATACCTGGAAAAAAAATAAAGATCCCGCTAGATTCACATCTGCAAGGACAATCTAGGAAAAAATAGGTGTCTCGATAGACCAAAAAAAGAAATGTACATGCAAAAGTTAGGGACAAAGCAAAAAATAATAATAGCCTACTAAGTCAAAAACCCGAAAGGGCGACTTAGGAAAAATGGGTATCCCGATGGAAGAAAAAAGATAGAAAATGTCCAGGCCAACATTAGAGATGAAGGCATTTGACTGTGAACACTTGAGCTTATCATCACCATAGCTGGACCTCAGACGGTAAATGATCATTCAAATCATCATCAACAGACGCAAAGTGTTGGAACCAAAACATACAGTAGACGATGGCCAATGTTGTAATCAATGCAAAATCTAATTTTCCATTGCCATTTACTTTGTTTTTCATTTTGTTGTAAATCTCCTCATCTAGGATTTTTACATCCCGGTACACATCTTATGTACAAATCTTTTTGTATTCAATAAAATTCATCATTTGATTTCTCATTTGTCCTTTTCAGTATTTTGTTTGCAAAATAAACAATTATTTTTTATCACATAATACTATAAAGCGTTGAGAATAATAAAAATCTAAATCAACAAAGAAAACATTATGCATTGCATTCTTTACCGGAAATTTCTGAGGGATGATCAGTAATCCCCATTGCAAGCTTGATACCCAGCAGACACTGTTGTGGTGCTTCAGAAGGTTGGATTACCTCTCATTTCCCTAGCAGAACCATGGTCGTTCCCCAAGCAGGACATGTTTCCTTTTCCCCAGCAAGAGCAAGATTCTCGCAGCATCTCCAACAGATCGAAGATATCATTTCCCAGCAGCGGTGGTGTTTCATTAGTCCTTTTTCCCCAAGCAGTAAAGATCATCCTGACGTTGTTCTTCTCCATGAAGAGTCGGTTATTTGAAGATCGTCCAGGGTTCCTTCATCCCTAGTGGAAGTAACGGTGGTGGCTTGGAAGCCTGAGATTCTATACGCGTTCCCCAACAGAGTAAGGATGTCAAGTTTGGTTTTCTACAATCCAAGCCTGCCTACCATACAATATCTTAACCTATGTCTTTGCATAACATGATATCAAGCATCAAGTAGATCGACATACATAGCATACGCATCAAGCATACTCCCCGTTGACTGATTCATCTCCCTAGCAGATTTCAGCCAACTTTCTCACCTAATAAAAATCTCTACGCCTTCACCTCTTCTTCTTCTGTCTCCATCGACCAAAATTTAGAGGTACACTTTTATTTAATCCCCTTCCACCTCGAATAATAAAAAAAGATGGTGGAATTCGAACATTCAGGTTCAAGAGGATTAAATAGGGGCAGATGTCGTAACACGAAATTTGACCTCCCTTTTTCCTTTTTGCATAAGAATGTGCATTCGCATTGCTGACATACACATTATCATTTTTTTCTCTGCCGTTTTGTTGCAGGAATATTCAGGTTTTCGAAGCTTGATTAATCACATCCTCACAAAGTCATCACATTATTAATACAAGCAAAATACAAGGGTTTCCAAGCCTATTCAGCAAAGCAAAGAGTCAAAAATTGGAACCATGGCCATAACACCCTTTTTCAAAGCAAATTGGGATATTTTTAGCTCTGTTAACCGATTAACCATATATTACTAACCGATTAACACCTGCGTTTTGGAAGATTCTACTACATTTTCATGATTACAACTTTCCCTCTCCTTTCTTTTAGGGTCTTCTTGATTCTAGAGTCATGTAGAATATTCTAGACACTTCAAGAATCCACTTGCATTTACTACGATACATCATTTTCAATCAAGACCACCATGTATCTTTGCTTTCAAACACGTGAACCATTGGATTTTGGACTTGCAATGGTATTGCTCCACCGAGTTAACAAATAAATAACTGAGTCAACTTCCGACTCAGTGAGTTATATATGTCGCTACTGCAAAAAAGGAGGGTCGACAAAGACAGAAGAGTCACCAATGAACGTTATTTATCCCAAATAGAGGGAAAGGAAACGATCAGATAAAACCTTCGAAAAAGGGAAAGACAAGGTCATCGCAACTAAATCTTGGGTTCGGGAGTCGGTTACGCAAGGGGAAGGTATGAGCACCCCTCACGTCTGTTTTACTCAATGGGATCCATACTTGTTGTCTATCTAAAAGGGTGTTAACTATCTAGGCTACAGGCTCACGGGGACAAGAGAAAAGAAAAGAGACTCGATAGAGGATCGCCACTCTATTCCTACATATTCCCTCGTGCAATGGGAAAGTCAGAGTCAATGTAGTTCGGAAAACTACAGGTGAAAGGGGGGAAGGTTGCCCGCCAAGACATCACTGTCTTATGCCTACGTATTCTCATCTGATATGAGAAATCAGAGCAAACATAGTTTTGGCAGACACGACTGCAGGTTGGTTCAAGTGTTTTAAATGAGTAGGGTTAAACCTTCATTCTAGCAGTTAGGGACGATGCTTGTTTGCAGTAGAAACAAGACTTAACACACTCTTTCTGAAAATGATTTTTCAAACAATCCCGAAGGATAAAAATCTTTGAAGTTTTGTTTTGTGTTTTTTAGAGAAGAAGTGAATTGAGTTAAGATTTGTAACTCATGTGTACTAAAGACTATGACTTGAGAGCGAATGCCTCGCATATCGCCCAAAGGGAATACGCTAAACACTCTAGACAGATTGAGAGGAGTCCCCCTAACTATCACTCCTCAAGTACTTAAGGCTCGTAGCGTACAACACTAATTATCCTTTATTAAGTGTTTTGAGATGTTTAGGAGATGAGAAGAGAAGACACAATTAAGGGGAAACTGAACCCTAATGTTATCATGCACAATGCTCATAAAGTTGGGATTAAAAAGGGGAAGAATCTATCCTAATGTTATCATAGAAAGGATTAAACACCTAATGTCTCTCCTACTCCCATCTTAAACAGAGGGACTAGGAATCCTAAGGGGTCATCGCAAAACCAAGTAAACACAAGATAATGCAATCACAAATGAAATGCAAGAAAGAGATGAAGTTGACTTAAACAAGTCAAGAACAATGAAAACATGATATGCAAGACTCAAAAGATGCAAAACAAACAAAAGGTTAAATCAAAATGACTTGAACAAGTCAAAGACAAAGTGAGATTAAATGGGAGAAGTTACAACTCCTACAACCATTCATGCATCAATCACTTACAGCAAAAGATAAACCATAATGCACAATCAAAGATCATGATCAAAGTGTAGATGTGAGAAAAAGGCTTGGGTAGCAAGCACATGAGAAATGTCTCAACCAAACAAGTCACATTGATCATGCAAAAGAAAATAGCAAACAAGTGCTAAAAGATTATCCACCATTCAAAACAAACTCAAAGCATGAGCATGAATGCGAAATTGTCTCAAATGGTGATCCAAACCAAAGGGTCAGAAGTGAAACCATAAGAAAAGAGGCTCTCATCAAGATGGAAAACAAAGATTAAGCAAGAATTAAGTCAAGGCAAGAGGAAAAACCAAAGTTCAATCCATGTTTAACACTTAAAAATCAAGTGGAATATCCTAAATTCCAAGTAACTTGTGAAACAAGTTACACAAGGTATGACCTAAAAATTCAATACCAGCACCTTAATCATGCCAAGAATGAGTATCAACAATCATAGGGTGCATATGGGATCCATCAAAGTCGTTTCCCAAAGAAACTAGGTTAAACTAGCTTGTATGAACACCTTCAAAAGTACCTTGACTTGAAAACTTCACCAAAAATAGAAGGATGGCTCAATAAATCTCAAATAAAATGCAAAAAGTAGCTAAGGCCAATGGAAAACATAAGCCTAAGTTTCAAAGTGAAACTCACCTCAAGGCATCACCAAACAATTCCATTGTTAAGGGTGATCCACCTTATCGAGGGTTTATCGAGGGCTATCAAAAGTAAAATCAAAGTCAACCAAAAATTAATAAACTATGAACCAAAATCATCCTCAAGAGTATATCAATCCCTTACCTAGGTGAGTAAGAGGTCATGGTCATTGGAGTTTTGAATTGGAGGTTCAAATGGTCATGATCACAACTAGGGTAGGCCATAAAACACTTCAATTTGCAAAATTAAAATAAAATGGCAAATAAAATAAAAATCAGAAAATAAAAATGTAGAAAATTAAATAAAGTCTTGAAATACTTGGAAACATTTTTTGGTAGTTTTTTTATCATCAAAGGTATATTTAGTAGAACTGCTGCACCCCAAAATTTGCCCAACCTCTTTTCTCACCTAGTTTATGTTTCATTGCATTAACATTTGCATAGTTATATCATTTGCATATCATGATATCATTCATATAGAAGGGGATCAAGTGTGATTATTATCAAGAGAAGCCTAGCAAGAGGTCTTATTCAAGATTGAAAAGTTATCAAAGTCATCAGGAGGTGATTTGAGTGCCTAAGAGTTTAGATGCTTGCATGAAGGTTTTCTCCTAACTTGAGGATCAATTGAAGACTATCAGAGGGATGTGAAGTGGTGAATATGATAAGGGGATGTGTATGGAGCTCATATAATGCCTAGAGGGCCATGGGAGAGCTCAATAAAGTTATTGTGTCAAATGAAAGAACCATAGTTGAAGTGCAAGCAATTAGGGTTTCATCTGGGTCAATTCTAGGTCAATTGTGCAATTGAAGAAGATCAAAGCCTACTTTTAGGTCATGTAGTTCATGAAATGATATGTTGAGACATTTACGGTGTTGTGCCAAGATCAAGTCAAGAAAAGTCAAGAGTGTGGGAAGTTGCTAAATTAGGGTTTCAGTGTAAAATCCCCTATTTGGTGCCTAACTTCAAGACAACATAAGTCAAGATAAAAGTTTCAAATGGATCTTTGTCCAACATGAAACCTTTAGAGAATCTCAATACCTTTAATTTGAGTACTAGAAGTCCTTCATTGGATCTATAGAACTCAAGTTATGGTCCAGACAAGTTACAAGTCCTGAGATGCCTCTGAAATTTGTCTGTGAAAATCATCTGACTTCCAAGCCATTTTTGACCTAGAAGGAGGTTTCACCTGAACTTTTGTCCAACATGAAAGTTGTTCCTCATGATCTTATCTTTCCAAATTGTATTATAAGTCTTCCATCTGATTTGTAGAACTCAAGTTATGAGGTTTACAAGTCAGGGGTATTTTGGGAAAGTGAGATTATAGGCCATTTTCAATCATGGGTCAAAGTCTCCAACTTGCACTTGTCAAATGGATTTTTGTTCAACATGAAACTTTTTTAAAATGTGGTTTTTAGGATAACTAAGAAGTCATAATAGATTGATTGGGCTCATAGAAAGACTTGGTTTGAAAAGGAAGATTTTCAAAGGATTCAAAGTTGGAAAATTCAAATAATTGGTTAAATGACCAAAACATGTCAAACAAGTACTCATTTTGATTGGAAATTTCATTTCAAACACTTTGGCATTGGTGGATTTTTGAGTTTAAGCCAATTTTCATAAGTTAGAATTTGGTTTCTTCATATGCAAGTTACATAGCCAAATCACTTACCAAAGCAATTCAAGCACTCCTTTTGATCCAATCTCACTCACAAGGTATTATGCAAGCAAAAGGAAACTTCTAGAGCAAGCTGTGATGGCAAATTCGTGACTGTCACATGGAGATTTTGAAGAGAAAACAGAAAATTGAATTGGCTGGATTGGGCTTCAATTGAATCTCTAAAGCCCATAGACATGTTCTATTTAAGTCATTTGATGATTTCAGAATCATTTTCGTGCAATTTTCGTGGCTGAAGCAGAGATAGCAAGTTCATTTTCAAGCAAGCAAGTTGAAATCGTGATTTCATTTCCAAGCCAATTCAGATCAAATTGAAGCTTACAATATCTTTCTCTTGCATCCTTGAGTGATTCTGGAAACTTTTGGAGTTGGAATCGTGCTCTAACTACATCAATTTGAAGATCTACACCAGGTATGTAACCTTCAAATTTCTCACAATTCTAGGAAGATGTATTTCACTTTGCATATGTTGTTAGGATCTAGTTGAGACATAGATCGTTTCTGGATCAAATTTTGGACAATTAGAGACAATTTAGGTTGAAGTGCAATTTCTGTTTGGACACGATTTAGCTTGATCTTAAGGTTTCAATTTGATTTGGATAGATCAGGTTAACCTAGGAAATGTGAGGATCATTTTTGTGCAATTAGATTAGAGTTTGATGATGATCAATGTTGGAGTGTCATTTGAACTTTGAATCGGATTTGAAAACCTAGCTTGATCTAGAGAAAATGAACATGATATTTGGAATCTATGTGAAATTCTGGAGAGATTGATGTAAGATTTGTTGATTTTTGATCACCTGTAACTACCTGCTCACCGGAGAAGACAACCGGAGGTCTTCTCTGGCCACCGCCAGCAGCTTCCCTCCGTTTTTGAATTTAAACAGAGAAGATGATGATGAATCGTTGGATCTGCGTGGAAACGAGACTTTGTAATTCAATCCAGTGGCTGTGACTTATTTGTTTTGCTGACTTTGACTAGAGGGAAACGCATTCGTTTCACTAATGCGTTGGCACAATCCTGAGCCTTCAGATCCTTGACTAGTACACGCATCCAACAATCCACATTTTATTCTTAGCTTTTATTTCTTTTATTTGTTTTTGATTTTATTTTAATTGCATTTCACTTCTAAAAATCATTTTAATTTTATTTTTGATCAGAAAAATATTTTAAAAATATGTCCATGCTCCTCTTTTAATTTGTGATTTTCTGGAATTAATAGATTGCATTTTCATGCATTTTTTCAATTTTATTTGCATTTTTCTACTTTGGGCTATTTCTTTTATTTTGCATAATTACCTTCTCTGTTTGTTGATTTTTGTTTGATCATCTGGTTTGGAATTTTGCTTTGATATTTTGATATGTTGTAGGATAGAGATGTATGTTCCCTTAGGAATTTTCTCATATTTTTTAGATAATCATAGGTTCTGTTTTAGGTTAGGGATTTAGAGCCTTCCCAATTATGGTTATCCTTTGACACATTCTAACTTAGGATTTTATTAGTGGACTTAGAAGTTGAATTAGGCTCTAATATTTGAACTATAGGTTGTTAATACATGCATGTTCCCTTAAGAAAATTTGTAGATTTTTCTAACCTAGTTTACTATTTTAGATAGAATTGACAAGTAGGTTGTGCTTTTGGTGCTTCTTGTTTGGTGCTTTGCCTTGTTTGCTTTCTTTGGTGGCTTTGAAGCTTGAGGAGCTTGTGGACCTTCTTGGATGATGCTTTGGGATTGTTGTAGCTTCTGTGAGAGTGCTTGTGGAGCTTGGATTGTAACTTTTCTTTTCTTTTAGGAGCTTTCTAGAAGCTTGTAGAAATTAGGGTTTTAGGAGAGAGCCTTAGAAGTAGTTCTTCTTCTTTCATCAAAAATGGAATGCTTTGTTTGCTTCCATCCTATCCTATGATTCAAAGTCCTCTTATGGAAGTCTCATCTCTCCTTTGGAGGGATGAATGGCATGTCATAATGAGTAGAAATTTTGAGGATGCACTCTCTTTCATGTTGGTTTCTGATGAATTCCTTTGGTTTTCATCAGGTTTCCCATCATGGTAATTTGATCTCTATGATGATTCTCTTCTTTGTGGAGCTTGCTAGAGCTTGGAACTTGAAGATGAAGATGGAAACTTAAAGTTGATGGAGCTAGTATGAAGATTGCTGTCAAGTCAATTTGCTATCAACTTAACTTTGTTGTCTAGAGCTTGCTGTTGAAGATTACTGTTCGTTGTTTGCTGTTGAAGATTGGAGCTGTTGCTTGGGTTGCTTTCTTTGTTTCTTTTTGTTTTTCTCTATATTGTCTGTTTGCTTGTGTTTCCTACCTTTAGGTTTGAGGTGGAGCTTGTCTCCCCTTTCCTGTTGTTTTCTTAGGTTTGAGGTTAAGCCGATCTCCCTTGCCTCGCTTGTACTGTTGCATAGCATGCATTTTACTGTTTACTGCTTGCTTTCTTTTGCTGTTTCCCCTAGGATCTCTGATTTCCTCTGTGCAAGAGGGAATTATGACAGACATTAGGTTTGTAAACCATGCATGATAACTGTAGGTAGATTCCCTTTCAACCATAGTTTTAGGGCGCCTTTCTCTTCTCATCTCAAAACAATTTAAAAATACAGTAATAAGGTTAATTGAAGTCGTGCGTTACGAGCCTTAAGCTATATGGGAAAAGGTTGGTGGAGGGTCTCTCTCCAGTAATCTGAATGTTTAGTTTGGTACCCTTTGGGTGACATACGAGGCATTCACTCTTGGGTCATAGTCTCTAGTGCGATGGAGATTGCGAACATCCTAAAAAAACAGTTCTTTCGTAAAAGACTCAAACAAACACTCAAACTCTGTTTTTGTCCTCTTGGACCCTTAATCAGGAAAACCCTTTTATAAGGAGATAAAAAACTGTCAGACAAACTTGTGTCTTCCGTAGCCCGAACTACGTTTGCTCTGATTTCTCGTTCCAAACGGGAATACGTAGGCATAAAGTGCGATACTTTGTCGAGTCATTTTTCTTTTCTTTTTAGACCAGACCTTTAGAGTAGATAGATAAACATACCCCTTAGATAGAAAACTAGCGTGGATCCCGTCGAGTACGACGGACGTGAGGGGTGCTAATACCTTCCCCTTGCGTAACCGACTCCCGAATCCAGGATTTGGTTATGATGACCATTCCTTTCCCTCTTTGTGTTAGATTTTCTATGAGCGTTTCCTTTCCCTCTTGTGGGATAAATAACGCACGGTGGTGACTCTTCTGTCATAGCCGGCGCCGATTTTCGCAGTAGCGACATGAAGGAAATGAAAGCAAATATTAAAAATAAAATAAAACAAGTGCAAGCGAACAGGGGGTGTGGTAGTAAAACAAAAATGAACTGAATCCAAGTTAAACGCAATTGGGCTCAGAATGGTGGGTGTGTAAATAGAAAATAAAAATGAGCCCAGACCAACATGAGTACACTCAGCCAGACACGCCAACTCTCATTAAAAGACGTGGCAGTGAGTTACACGCATGGGCAAATGGAAACGCGACAACACATAATTTTAAATTCAAAAACATGGCGCCAAGGCCAACTCAACCTTCTTCTCCCCTTCAGACGCCGAAACCCTAGTTCCGGTCGTCTTCTTCGGCGACACCCCATCGGAGCAAGATCCAAAATGCCCAGAAATGGAAGATAAAGGGACCCCTCGACCCAGAATTCCATGTAGATCTCAAATATGAACTCAAAATTTAAAAACAAGCTCTTTTAGATGGTGAAACGAAGGCATAAAATTTGGATACCACAAATTGAAATTCAACCAAACTCAACCTAAATGATATGCAAACATTGCCTACTTATGTATGACTTGATATGTACGCAACATGCTCTTAATATGTGTCTAAAATGGGAGGAAAAAATTCAAAGAGTTACCTAGTGGAGTATGTCCACTGCTTCTTCACAGCTTGTTGAGAAGCCACCAAAAGATGCAGAATGCCTCACTAGAGCTTGAGGGAGCTTGAGCTGAACTTAAATGGCCTTGAAACTCCTTCTAACTCTTCAACCAACTTGGAGCAGGTATGAATCAAAGTGTTTGCAGAAGGTTTTTCTTGCAAACAGATGGAGTGAAATGTTATAGTGAAGAGATTGTGAGAAGAATTTTGATGAAAAGCTCAAGGAAGAGTGTGTTTCGAAGAAAAAAGTTCAGAGAATGCAAAGTGAGCTAGGTCTGATTTTTCACTCAAATGGAGGCTTCCTCTTACTAGTCTTTTTTCTTTGCTTATGTATAAAGTTAAGATGAGGTTAAAGACTTTAACTGTAGTGAAAATCCAATGGTAACAGATGCTGCAAATCAAAGGGAGAATTTGGATTCAATGTTAGATGATGGACCATGCACGGGTTGCCTTGCATTGTGGCTGTTTTCTTTAGTGGAAGAAAGAATCAGAGGGAGTGTTTAGTGGTCAGGCTTGTGGCTGTTTGTCTCTTTCCTTATTTAGCCAAGATATTTCAAACATGACACAACATAGTACATGCATTGTTAATCTTGTTTTGGTAATGTTTTGGGACATGAAAAGAGGCCTCATGCGTGTGAATTGAAACAAGAGTAATGATGCAAGACTAGGTTGAGAAATATACCAAGACCATTCATGAATCATGCCTTGAATCAAACTTACAAATCACCTACTTTGAACCACCATAGCTTGATGCATAAGGCTCCTCTTGATTGGAATTTGGGCTCAAATTTAAAGCTTGTATGGCAAGGAACAACTTTGATGTTGAAGAAATCTTGGTTTGCGACTTGGAAAATCATGAAAGTTAAGCTTGAATGTCATGACATAAAATCTTTCTTGAAATAACTTAGAAAAAATTCTAAGTTATGAGTTTTGATTCACTTGAAACCCTAACTTTGAACCTCCATAACTTGAGCCTCATTAACCTCATTAGAAACTTCTAGTAATGGATGAAAATATTGGAACAAGACCTACAACTCTCATGTGGGGAAAATTTTCATTTGGAACCAAGAACTTGATGAAAATTTCCTTGGAAACTTGGTCCAAAAATCTGTCCAAACTTGCTAAATTTGAAGTCCTTGAAAACCCTAACTTTTGAACATCATAACTTGAGCTCTAAGCATCACATGATGATGAATTAGTACTCAAAAGAAAGCTCAGATTATGAGGAGCAACTTTGATGTTGGATAAAATTTCATTTGGAACCTTGAGCATGAAGAAAAATGGCTTTGAAAGTGGCTGATTCACACATGAAACTTTCCATAAATGGAAAGTCTCTAAAACCCTAATTTCCCAAAAATGGCAAGTTTCACACTTCTTGATTTTTTCATGATCCCTTTGAAATTTCTTGGTCAATTTTCACCCATTGATCATATTGAACTTGAAGAATATGATTTTGACCTTAAAAAGTCAGGAGTTGACGTTTTCTCTGCCTAGTTGACTTTTCCCCAAATCTCCTGATTTGCAATTGACTGGTCAATTGAAGCTTTTCTGGTTGAAATTGATGATCAATCCTCTATCCCTAAACACCATAGGACACATGGAGGATTATGGAACCAAGTTTTTCTCAAGGAAACAAGTCTAGGTTGATCATAAGTGAAACCCTAATTTCACTGCCCTTTGTAGATGAGTTGAATGACTATTCCAACTCCACAATGACCTCCAAGGTACTCAATGAACTTCAAAATCATGTCCTATCCAAATAAATGACCTCATGAACTCCCGGTGATCCTCTGATGAGTCTCAGATGATCCTTAAGATAGGAGAGGACACCCACACCTAAACCTCTTCTCAAGGAGCTATAGAACCCTTCTATGATGATGGTGAGCGCTTGATGGCTTGCATAAATGCTCTGGCTTGAGCTTGAGCATTGAAGCTTCCCTCTTGAATAACCCAAAATAACTCTTGATCCCCTTTTAAGAACAATGTTATGAAAAATGAAAATCCTAAAATAAAAATCAAACATAAACCAAGTACAAAAAGTGGTTGGTCAAAATTTGGGGTACAACAATATCTAACTAACTCTAAAGCAAGCTCCAAAGCAAACTCCAAACTTCAATCTATATAAAGAAACCTTGGCAGTTTTGCAAAGGGGCTTGAAACCTTCAACCATTTTCACAACTCTCTCTCAATTATCATTTTTCTCTCTCATATTCTCTCTAAAGTTTCTGCAACTTTTTCTCACATTCATCTTCATCTTCTTCCCCAAACCACACTCAAAAGCTCAATTTCCACCATTAGAATGTAATAATTTTCACATTGAAATTGTTATTCTCTTGAACTAAACCTCCATTTCATTGCATTTCTACTTGGATTTTTGGATTTACAATAGCTTCTACTCTGATTCAAGTAATCATCTCAATCTTCTTCGGTGCAAATTCGTATTTGGAGCTTCTATCGCATTTTTATCGGATTTGCTACGATTCAATCTCAAGCTTAGAACTCTCTGGTTTTCTTTGCTTATTATTACCACATTTCACTTGCAACAATTCCCAAGGCAATCCTCTGCCTTTTAGGTTGATGATTCACACTTGATTTACTATTTTTGATCATTTTGTTGTGTTTATAATGTAGATGCATTAGGTTTTTGGCGTGAATTGATCATTTAATTTTTTGATTCTTGATCTTGATGATTAATTGATTTCAATCAATGCTTAATTAATGCTATTTGACTTAATTTTCGTGTACAATGGCATGCTATAACATGTGAGTGATTGGATGATTGATAAGCTGCTGGAAGTGATTTTGAAAATATGATTTTCTGCCACTGTCACAGTGTTAACCGATTAACCATTTGTTGTGCAAAATGGTTAATTGGCTAACCAGTCTCATTTTGCATGTTTTCTGAACTTTTCAAAGCGTTAACCGATTAACCATATATGGTTAACCGATTAACACTATGACAAAATGCCATTTTTGTGCTTTTTTATTCTTGTTTGGTTTTCTTTCCCCATCTAACTTCCATGGCTTGATGTGCTTGATATTTGTAGATGTTTTATGAGATGTTTAACCTCTGTTCAAATCATGTATGCAAACCTTGGTGCATAATTTATCGATTATGTAATTGTTTGCATTTTTTACATTGTATGATCATAATCATTCTTGCACATTTTTGTTCACATGATAACATGATTGGTGACACATGATAATTAATGTTTGTTATTACCTTGTGATTCATTCTTGATTGCATTAAGTTTTTTCTTTTTTGAACAAATTTAATTTTGTATAAACATTACTCTGCAGGCTTGCTTTGACGATATTTAGACTCGTTGGAAAGATTGTTGGCTTGTTCATTCCCTATTGATCAATTAATCGAAACCTTGTTTCAATTAGTTGATTTCCCCATTTCTTCTGATAACGCAAAATCATATCGTTTATTTGGCTTGATTTACATGCATTTATTTGTGACTATTATTAATTTATCTTGATTTATGTTCTTTTATATGATTAATTTACTTCGTTTAGCAGATTGCGGAGAATTTGGACTAAAGAAAGAAAAGAAGAAGAAATGGAAGGAAAACAGATGAAAAACAGATGAAAAACAGCAGATACGGATTTTGCTGATATGACGGTCGTCACATGACCCTTACGACCGTCATGCGTATTACGACCGTCACATTTCATGACGAGCGTCACGCATACAAAATATCAGTATGTTCAAATCAGAAGTAGCCACGATCACTCTCAACTTAATTTCTTCCTACACTTTCTCCATTCACTTCCCACTACTGGAAGTTACTCCCACTCCCTCCATAACTCACCCATGATCTCTGGAAGTTGAAGAATGAATTATCTCCTATAAATAGGCCTTAGATTCAGTGTTTCTGAGGGGGGCCTTCAACGTATCGAAGTGCTGCCGAAATTACCAATTGAAGCTGAATTTACGTTCTTGCATTATTTTCCCGTTTCCTTTTCCTTTTATTCCCATTTTTATGGTTTTATTTGTTCCTGTACCTTTTACTTCTTGCCAAAGTAGAATCCTGCCGACATTGTGGGGGACTACCCAAGGATTTGAGATCAGTACAACTTACAGGTTTTTATTAATTGAATTACTACTTTATTTCTGTCATAATGCATGCTTTATTATTCAGTTGTTTATGTCTATTTTCGTTTGCATTAATTATCATGTCTAGCTAAATTAGTTTTATTGGTATGTAACCAAATTAGTAGGACAGGATTCGACAGTAACCGGTACCTTCCCTTTTTACAAACAACCTTTATGGCTGTAGTTTTTAATCTTAATTTCTAAATAAATGTTCGTCGCGACAGCGAGAACATATTTAAAAGTAGTTTTGCCACGACAGTGGGAAATTCATAAAGGTACGAACCAACAAGCGACAGCTGCGGCTAAGACCAGATAGTAAAAACTAGGCATTCGTTTTAAAAACAGCGACAGTTCTTTAAAAGGGATTAGAACTTAATGGTTTTCAAAAATTAATTTTAACCCCGAACGGGATAACGACAGCATACGTTCCGCCTTAGAGTTGCGACTAGCGTCAACAAACATCGTGAGACAAAGGTCTTTAAACCATCATTTTCTTCTTAAAAGTGTTTGCAAAGAGTAAGAAAGCACCGGTGACCAGTCGAATCCCCGATAACTAAGTCCTTGCATACCGATATCCCTTTACCGCTTTTTCTTTAAACCAATTATCTTTATTTCCTTTGCATTTAATTTCATTCGCATTCAACTTTCCTAATTCCATTAGCGTTAGCTTTACGCCGTAATAATAGATAACGGTAGATTGACATTGGTCTATGTGGGTTCGACAATCTTTTATATTACTTCGATATTTTCGTGCACTTGCGGACGCATCATCTTCCCTTTAGGATCTTTTAGAGCCTTTTTCTCTCGATCCCCTGCTAATTCAGAAGTCTGCACAACGCACTAGAGCACTGTACAAGTTTGTGTCGTTGCTCTGTTGGTTTCAATTCCCGCACTATACTTTGGTGCTAGAGAAGGAATTAGAGTGGATAATTCCTACACTTATTCTAATTATTTTAGGAAGGAGACGAATGACCCTATGCTTGGAATACTCTTCTCTATCTCCTTACTGTAGTGTCTGCCAATTCCCAATCGAGTTGATCCTTGATCAGTTGCACCTTAATCTTTGTCTCTTGGATTAACTTCCTCCTTTTGGTTCAATGCCTTTTTATTTTAGTCAATCACTATTCTTTGATTCCCAAAAGATTTGTATTCATCCCTTTATTTGGTGAATCAATCGTTCATTGGTTATAACCAATTCTTTCCTTCCATAGCGAAGTTGTACATTTTTTTCTTTGGTTAATCACAGTTTGTCTGTTAAATACCAAATCTCTATTGGAGTTTGCAACATTCTCTTGGCTCATCTCCCTTCTTTTTGGTTAATCACTGTCTATCTGTTAACATATTGAGTTTCTCTTGAGTTAATCACCTTCTCTTGGTTAATCACTTATTCTTTTCGATTAATCATAGTCTGTCTGTTGAAACACCAAATTCTCCGGCAATTAGCAACCTTTCTTTGGTTTAAACACTCGCACCTTTGGGTTAGTAACCTTCTTTTGGTTCAAATACCCTATTTCTTTGGTTAAGTACTGCTTGTTCAGTCAAAGTATCGAATCTTTTTGGGTTACAACCTTCGGTTGGTTTCCACACTCGTCCCTTGGGTCACAACCTTTGCTTGGTTCCACTCTCGTCCTTTGGGTCACAACCTTTGCTTGGTTCCTCACCCGTCTTTTCAGTTAACCACTGTTTATCAGTTGACACACCGAGTTCTCTAGAGAGTCAATCACCTTCTCTTGGTTCGTTAGTCTCCTTCTGGTTCATCATAGTCTGTCTGTTGACATCAACCTCTTGCTTTCCCCATAGAGTCTTACTCTTATCTTTCTTTGGTTAATCACTGCCTGCTAGTTAATGTACCGAATCCCTTGTGGATCTTGCCTTTACATAAATTCTTGTCCTTTATTCTCCTAGTTTTGACACCATTCTTTTGCTTTCTCCCCAATGGAGTCACCATCTATCTTCTGTGTTCTTCAGCAGGGTCTTCCTTTTCCTTTCTTCTTTGGTTTTGACAAAATTCTCTTGCATTCCCTAGTAGGATCTTGCTGCCTCCTTTTGCTCTTGGTTCTGACACCATTTCCGTTTCTTGTTCCTTTTTCTTCTTTTTCTCCAAACTACGTAGGCTCTGAGTTCCTCACTGCACCATGAGGATACATCGGCACGAGATTGCGAAATCTTGGTGATCCTGCCTTCTTCTACCTTCTCCTTTCTCTTTCCTGGTTCCATGAATTACGGAGCTCTGAATTCCTCATTGCACTAGGAGGATACGTAGGCACGAAAGCGTCAATCCTCCATGAGCACTTTCTTTCTCTCCCTTTTTTCCCTTTTTAGCTAGTAGCCTTTAGGTAGATAACCCATCCAAGCCTAGAAGTAAGCAAAATGGTTTTCGTCAAGTACGACGGATGCGTGAGGTGCTAGTACTTCCCTCTCGCATAATCAACCCCCTTATCAATTTCTCTTCCCTTTGGGTTTTATCGATATTTCCTCTGTCCCTTTGGACTAAATAAATTTTGGGTGGCAACTCTGTGGTATCTTTAAGTTTACAATTTGTAACGCCCGAAAATAATTAGAATATTTATTTAATTTATTATTATAAATATTCGTGATTTTTGGTGAATCTTGGTGAAATATTTTGATGTCTGATGATTTGTGTTGGGGGTATTGTTGATGTTAAGAGGGTGTTGAGGATATTTAGAAGTATATGTTTTATTAGAATTATTTTGATAATAATAATAATAATGGAATATGTGAATATCTTATTATTATTATTATTTAAAATAAATAATTGGAACACTATGGGGCAAGATGGTAAAGTTGGGTGGTTTAAAGTGAGGACAAAGTCGGAAAGACATATTAAGGGTCCTAGGGGTAAGTTGGACAAAAGGGAAAATAGAGAAAAAAGGAATTAATTTGGTACGATCGTATTTTGGAAAGGAGCTCTGAGGAAAAGGAGAAGAGGAAGGTAGGGCTCAGAGAAATTCCATAAGAACTCAAAAAAAGGATTGGAATCGAATTGTCTAAGGTATGGGGGTATCATTTATCATTATAATTGATATAAGGGTAGATGTATGTAGGTAGTTGGGAGGTTTGGGAACATGATGAGATTATGATGAAATTGGGGTTTTGAGTTGTATGAGATGGTATGTGTGAAACCTATTATGATGTGTTGTTGTTATTGTTTTGATTGTATTTTGAATTATGAGAAATTTTAGACTGATTAGTATTGGAATTTCAAGGAGAATTGGGACTGAACTGGTGCAGAGTCGTAACTGAGAAGTTGCAGGTTCGCGCAATTTTGCCTGGCGAATTGACCGGCTCGCTGGGCGAAGCGATTTCTCCCCAGCCTCGCCAGGTGAAATTGGGAGCGAGAAGAGGGTGAAAAATGAGTACTACTTGTTTTTGAATGAAGGATGGAATTCGCCCCTACTCCGTAGAGAAAAACCCAGGTTAGTGAGTTGCTTCGCTGGACGAGTACCAGGAGAGCAGGAGCGATAGTTTTATTTTTCTTTTGTTGTGTTGTCTTGTACCTTGTTGTTTGTATGCCTTGAGTGGTTGACATGTTGCATTTTGATGAGTATAATATGTTTATTTGTGAAGTAATATGAAGACTTGTGATGCATAATGATGAAATAATACCACGATGGTTTGATGAATTTTCATGAATGATGATGCAACTTGACTTTCCTGTGATGATGTTGATTATGACATAGTGCATCATGCATTCATAACATAGTAGGACTTCGGTCCAGTGTTGTTGATAGGACTTCGGTCTAGTGTTGGCTTCAATCCCATTGTGTGGATTTGGGTGTTCATGTTGTGCTCCGGTTCTTGTGTAAAACTGATCCTATTGGTGGGGATCTTTGGAGGGTGATGGCCCAGTGTCCATCAACATGTTGATTTGATACCACATGTATGAGTTTATGTTGTTGCATTTCATGTTACGTGACATCACATCTATGTGAATGACTATTATTATTGATGAGGTGATTTTAAAATGACGTGTGATGTTGTGACTTAAGTGATGCTTTGGTGATGAGTTATTAATTTGATGACCTAGTGAACAAAGATGTATATATGATACTATGATGGGAAGTTGTGAGTATAATACTTGGAAAATGATAATGTAAGGATTTCATGATGATGTAGTTTTTGTACGATTATTCTATCTTAATATATCATATCTTTATAACTTGTATAATGATTTTGTGATTACTCACCATGCCTGTTTGAATTTTGTCTCCACGTGGGTAACATGCAGGTGATCAAGATTAGGTTTTGGTGCGTGAAGAACTGACTTGGAGTATTTCGGTTATTTCTGTCGAGTAGAGGGTCTTGCTCTGATATGTAACATCTGGTCGGGATGTTTGAGTCGAAACGCAGTGTTCTTTTGTTGTTGACATAATGAAGTTATGAGTTCTTGTTTTTAAAACTTTTTTATTTACAAATTATGCTGATGATTTTGAATCTTTCTGCTGCGTAGTAATTGAGTGAAACTATGATGAATAAAACCCGTTTTACAAAGGAAGACATTACTGTAATGTTATGATGAAATGTGGCACCCTTGCGGTGATATACTCTGATATAATTGTTTTCAGTTATCGTGAATGCTTGTGGGATAGAAGGGTGTTACACGATTCACTCAGGTATAATCCCGCTAGCTTCAGGCGTTATTCTCCAATTTTCCTTTTTTCTATTGTTACCACCTAGCCATCCATTCTTATTATATTACTTTGATCTGCTCTAAGAACATAAATCATTGCTTGCCTAACTACTGTTGATGGTCGAGATCATAGTGGAAGATTACTCTTGGGTCGAAGCAGAGTATTTAGCACACAAATCAACTATCGTAAAAAGGGGGAGAAATGTCGCCTGTTCCTTTGGAAATAAGGGTTCCTTCTGATTAGGGTATTATATTGATTCCAACATAGAAATGGACTGGTGTTCATCTTTCGCTAACTTCTGTTGAGAAGAAGGTTCTGGATCATCTCAGCTTTCCCCCCTTCGAAACTTTATCCATTTCATTGGGGCTTTGTTCGAGTATTTCAATACTGGTATGCATGCTTGGGAAAAATATGTTCATCTTCTTGAGATCTCTCTTTCCATCTTTTTGAACTATGTATCGCCTCTAAGGATGTTGTCGGTTACATTCTTGTTTCTCTTTGTCATGCAACAACTAGGTCTTCAAGGTCTATACCGATAACAAGAAGTATTCTAAAAATGATTACTTCCCGGCGAAGCCTAATTCTCCCATTGTTCATGAGAAATTGTGTCGCTTCTCCACTTCCGTTGAGAAAATTGAGTGCACAGCCCAGAGGCGACTATTCTGGTCTCCAAACCATTTCTCTGAAGATGCCAAATGTTATTGAACGATGGAGGGTCGACTGAAGTATACACAATATTGACAAAGCATATGAGCATGGAAGACTTGCTGGAGCATGTGAATTAAGGTGGTGTGTTAAGTGAAAAAGAGTAAATCATGTGTCTGAAAACAGTTATTGCAGGGTCATCACAAGAAAACATGTTCCCAACGATATAATGTTGTGGCATGATAAACATGTGGAAAAAAGGGGGTGTTGCGATGTGTTTATCAAGTCGCTATAGGTTTTTAATAATTAAATAATAGAACTCAGACATTCACATGGTGGAAGGTGTATAATTTTCAAAGAAAATGTTGTGTCGTGTAAAATACGTCGCAATATACATTTGAAAATAAATAAATAAATAAAGAGGCATAAGGTTTTCACATTTGGGGAGGATTGAAATTTTCAAAAAATTAATTTGTTGCGTGGAAAACACATCGAAAAATACTTTCAAAAATAAAAGAAATCGAGAGGGAAAATTTGACTGGTGGAGTCAATTAATTGCTGTGCAGGTTGACTGACACCTTTACATTGGGTTTCATGTTATTCACACTGCAACGCGTTGTACCATTTTGACGTTGCAGATTTACCGATGTCTAAATACATCGCAACACAACAGTTACTTTTCATTTGCGATGTGATTTCCACACTGCTGATATGTTTACTTATATGCCAATGAATCTCTCTCCCTTCATGTATCAGAAACTAAATTTTCTCTCCCTCTCCTTTCAACCTCACCCAACTTCTTCTTTTCAACCTCAAGCTTCTTCTATATTCATTTCAAGAGAATAATTTTCTTTCACCTTCATATAGATTCATTCAAGGTATTAATATTTTCATTTTTAATTTTCCTTTATTTGATTTTTTTTGTTATTTAATTTACTTTTTATTTAAACTTATCCTTTTTAATTTATGTTATTAGATTCACTCAAGAAGCATCTCCAAATATTTACTCTTGATTCTTCATTCAAGAATTTTTACTTTTTTTATTTTTATTTATTTTTCTTGAGAATTTCATATATAAATTATATTGGGTTGTGGTTGTATTTATGTAGTTTTTTTCTTTATAATTTTACTATTATGATATGATTTATTAGGTTTATTAATATGAAAACTATATATTATAAGATTTATTAATCCGATTTTTTTTATTATATATTATTAAAGTAGAGTATATAGATTTATTAAATATTTTATAAATATATAAGTGTATTAAATATTTATAATATATTCTATTTTTTCTATTTTTTATTATATTTTATTTAACTTTATATATTTCTTTTCTGTATAAAAAAAAATATTTTTTAATATATATATGACAATAAATTTTTTGTAGAGAAAAAATATATAAATTTAAACAAAATATAATAAAAAAACAGAATATATTAAGGTGCCCTGAAGTCCATGTTTTATCTTTCAATAATACCAAGGTTAAAAAAGTTTTGTTTCAATGCACAGTGCAAGTTAAATGATATGACATCATATAAACAAAACAAGTCCAGACACTAAGCGACATCCATCTGATTGACAGGCATGGAAAAACTCGGATACATCCTAATTTTCATGATAAGAGAATGTATGCTAATTTTCTGATAAGAGAAAGTATGCATTCAATATTGTCGAATTTCTTGTAATAAATGTTAGATATCTTAGTAAAATAAATATGTTGCAAAAGTAAAACTGACCAACTGATTTCGACATGGTCGAAATTAGTATTTTGAAAGATAAAGAAAACAAGTAAAATAACATTTTAAATAGAACAGGAATTTATTCGCATAAATGTAAAAGTGGGTAGGCAAGTACATTTTCTTCAGGAAAAACTCAATTCTCTCTTGTGTGCATTTTTTTACATTGTTTTTGGTCGAAAGACACCTTGATCTTACCTTAGGTTTGGAGGAAATCACATGTAGAGGCCAAAAAGACAAAGCCCACATTAACTCCTACAAGTCTGCTCTTGAAAAACTTTGACCTGAAGATTCAAATCCAACTCAAATCTGTTTAGGATAGCCTTAATACTCCACATGTTTCTCAACAGTATAAACTACCAAAAGGAGGGTGTCATCTGAATACTGAAGGAAAGAGACTACTAAATCAGTTGTTCTCACCTTAAAACCATATTAAAGGCCAAACGCGACAATCCTAGAAACTAAACCATTAAGCCCCTTAGCTACAAGAAAAAAAAGAAAGGAACTAGAGATTTCTCATGCTTCAAATCCCTTTGGATGATAATCTTTTGAGTTAGAGATCTAATACCAGCATCACAAGATTAAAAAAAAGTACAAGCTTTTCATCTAGGACCTTTGTTGGACAACTGACTCCAACACAAGATCTCATCCACCCCGTTGCCATGTCTATCTAAAACTGTTCTACTTAACAAAATCAATATTTGATATATCAATATCATCGTAACCATTTTTTTATTTAATTATATTACGATTCTTCACAAAACAAATCCACTTTTTAGGGATGATAATTTGGACCATACCCAATGGATATCCACATAAAATAAACAAAACAAGTAGGGTAAAAATTCGTAAAATGGATACAAACATGGATATGGGTGCAGGTACATGTATCTTAACCCAACTCTCTCTCTCTCTCT
>OZ012741.1:62877245-62906750 GCA_963859935.3 Lathyrus sativus
GTTTTTCCTTTGGACGAAATGCGATGCGATAATGTAAATGCGGTAATGTAAATTGCAATGAATAAGTTGCGGAAATGTAAACCATACACATACGCATGAAAGCGCCGAGGTGTAGGTGCAAGTGTCGTGAAGTGCACGATTGAATGAATATATTTTGCGATGTGAGTTGATTTTAATGGCGATTGATTGATTTAAAGGGAGAAGTTGAATTAGGGAAATGGTTGAATTAATTTGGTGAGATTGTTTTTACGAAAATATTGTTATTTAAATTATAGAAACGACCTTATTATATAAAATTGTTTTCTCTTACTTAAGGTGTTATAAAATGTTTTTATTTATTATTTTTAAAGGATTAATTTAAATTGAAAAAGGGAGTGTTTGATATTTATTTAAAAAAAAGTTATTAAGTTTACCTTAAATAAAAAAAACTAATTAGGTGGTCGATTAATAATTAACTTAAGAAAAAATGTCATTAATTTAGTTTAATTTTTATAAAAATTAAATTAAGATTGAATTAGTTAATTAAGAAAAGGGTTTCCTGTTTTAATTAATAAAAGAAAAAGAGTTAATTACTATATGTGTATTTTTAAGTTGTTGATTTAAAAAAAGGTTAAGGGTTTAATTAGGGTGGTTAGTGGTGATTAGAGTGGGTGGGTGTGGTGTTAGTGGTTAACAAATTACAACGACAAATTAAAATAACAACAAAACCCTAAATCCCCTTTGAACCCTAATTTTTGCGTCGTCTCCCTCTCGATCTCATATTTTCTCTTCTCGGCGCCGTCGTTTTCATCGCGTTCTCACCCTCACTTTCCCTGACTTGCTTCCATCTCCCTTTCTTCATACTTTTTCATCTTCCCCGATTTCCTTTTGATTTCCTGTGAAAACAAGCAACAAAACTCAACAGATTAACGTTAGTAAGAAGAAAAAAAAACTCACGATTGAAGTGATCTTTGCAGACTCCAATGGCGATGGCGGATGGTCTCCTGGAGATTCGACAGTGGTGGCGTCGAGAGTTTGAGGGCGGTGGCTGTTTGGAGCTCGCGGTGGGTCGAAGGGTGGTTCGCGGAGGGAGAAAGGCGAAGATGAGTCTCTTTTAACTTCTCTTCTCAACAATTTTAGGTTTCTTTTGGTTTGGGAATTTTTGTGGCATTTGAATCGAGGATTTCTGTGGATGTTGGATTTCTGAGAACTGATGTGTGTTGGGGTTTTTTCTCATAGCCTCGAGTTCCCTTTTATATAGGACTTGGGGAGAATTTCTGATTTGAACACTGATTGGATCGGTTTGAATGTTTGATTTGGATTTCCCTTTTTGGGGTAAATCAGATTTGAAACTTACCATTTTCGTCCAATCTCGTTTAATACCTGTTAATGGGGGTTTCCAATTGTATCAATCTTGTTTGATACTTTTATTTGTCAATGTGTTGAGACTTTGGATTGGGTTGGAATCTTTTGCGGGAATATTCCTCTAACACGGGTATATTCTTTGATTGAGTTATTAACTCCGAATTCGTGACTTGGCAGGTGCGGATAACAATTGATTTTGGGCCAAAAGATGGACTAGACGCCCAAAGTAGCAACTTGACATTTGATGTAATAATACACGATTTCTCTGGTGTAGACTTACGTGGAAGTGTTCGGAGTTCTCTCCTGCGAACAAAAGAAAAGGTACAACAAGGTTATTGTTCACTTTGCTCTCCACTCTTGCCTTCATATTAAGTTTGATGTGTAACTAATGTTGTTTCTTTTTCTCATGTGCTCCAATGAGGGTGTTTGGAGTAACTCATTTGTGCACGCCGTTGTTGAAGAGTAGAGTCATGCCGCAGGAGCCTCGTAGTAATTCCTGGAGTAACTCGTATTGACTTGTCGGGTAATTGCTTTCATGGCTTGCAGCTCTTGTAATAATTCTTTTTTGCTAATTTCCTGTAGTGTGAAATCTAACGATGCTTGTGGATGCTTTTAAAAGGAGCTCTTTGGGGCCGGTTGCTTTTGAAGAGCAAATGGCTATTGGTGTGAAGACCCTGATGTTGGAGTTCTGCTGCATAACTCGGTGTAACGAACTTGGCTGCAGCTGGTGCATAATTGTTAGATTGTTCCGCTGATTTATAAACTGTTGTTGTTGTCCCAGTACAGGAAGGTAGGTCACGCGAAATGTTGTGCTTGAGAACTCATTTGTTGCCGTACGACATCTCCTATTTGTCGGTAAGCAAGCTAACACTTCCTGCTGGAATAAATGAGTGGCCATTCTTGTATTGCTCATACGGTTTTTCTTTCTTACCATCTCTTGTTGTTTTGTTCAGCCTATGTCTGCATGTGTGTTTTTTTTAACTCCAGGTGTTGAATATTGCTCGTATGAAGTGTGTTTGGAGCTGATAATCCAATTGGCTTTGGTTATTTTATTAACCTCTTGTTGACGAGTTTTGCGTTCTTGTTCTAAACTGTTGTAACATTCTTCTTCTCTCTTTTTAATCATATATTACTGGTGACTTATTTGTGTCTTTGATTTAACCGTTTCAGCGCTAATCAAAGACGCTCCTAAACAAGTGAAGATTTGCGAATATTGCTGGTTGGACCTCTGCTAAAAATTGTCTTCCGTTACTTTGTGGTAATTCGATGTACTTGTGAGGTTCCACTGATAGTTTCTACATTTTATCCTTTTGCAGGTTTGTTAACAGTGTTGCGTAAACTGGCGGCATGGGTGTTTAATTCTTGCAGAGCATATCAGCCAACAAGTTGGATTGTCGCCTGGTATTGCTTTTGACAGGTTGGAAAGGAGTTGCGGTGCATTTACCGGCGGTAAGTTCACTTGCTATTCCTTCTGCAAGAAATTCAACAGAAGATAAACTTTGAAGCGTGACGGTTTGGCGCAGGTCAAGGCGAGTGCTTCACGACTCTCTTCTACGATCAAATCAACATATGGTAGTTGCACAGCTTTCGTGGCCATTATATTGTTTGCTTACTAGTGGTGTCATTGCTAATGAAGCAACGTTACGTGCAGGGCTAATACCCTTCTAGTGTCACAACAGCTAGGAAAATATGAAGCAATGGTACCAGAAAAGGGGTTTAGATGACGTGACGGTGGACCGACCGAAAATGCGGATGCAGACGGTAGAAAACTTCTTGCATTCATAGTAATGAGCGAGACTAAGGAAGCATGTAACTTGCGAATCTGTCATTTCATACTCATGGCTTTGATATTTGGGCAAGTATTCTTGATCCTTAACGTTGCGTCTTCTCTCGTTTCCTCTTTTGCAGGACCAACAATATATGCATAGCTTAAAGGATGCTTTACGCGTGGGAATGGAGTTGTTAGTAGAAACAAATTCCCGTCTCGGCGTGTCTGTCTGTAGGACAACACGGTCGGCTCAAGTTTGCTAGGTGAAGTATTGCTGTTAGAGGGTATTTAGCAGGGAGGCATTCATTCTTTGTATTGGCAAGAAGTGCAGCTCGTGGTTAACTTCGCAGAGTTTACAACCGTGGGGTTTAATTTGTAGTATTCTTGTATTTTGTAACAGAAGTAGATTTGAACACTGGTTGTAATCTTGGCAATTCCCTAAGTTATTGCTTATAGGCATACCACTTGTAATAACACAATGAAGATGTACTTGGTGGATTTATTCCTTGCACTTTGTAGATTTACTTTCCCTTTGCAGAATAATGAGCTTTGCATATAAAAAAACTGCTCCCACAATACTTTCAACAGGAAGTTTATCTAAGGTGCACTGTGAATGACTATCCGTAGGTATTTCTATTGTCGATAGGATTAGTGAATCGGACTTTAATCAATGTAATTTGGCACGAGGGAAACCTTTGAACTCGTGGATCTGATTATAATCGTATTTGAATTTTGGGAACACCATCGCCTTATGTTCACACTTAAATTATATACTTAAATCCTTGACTTTGATAAGTTTTTCCAAACACGTTCCTCACATACCAATAATAATACAATTCAACCTTTTCCTTAAAAATCCAGAGCGACACATAATGATCAAACTTTAGGGATGGGAACAAAATCATTCTTGAAACCAACTTTAATCCTTGTTAGCACAGACGACAGGGAATTTGGTGTCGGAGTCATAATTGAGACAATATTTGAAATAGTAATGCAACTCGTGACGAAATTCCTATCGAGTCCCCAACTGGTCTTTCGATGATCATGCTCAACGTCAAAAGGAAGAAGTTCTGATTCTTTGGAGTACATTTATAAAGGCACACATCAAAACTACTTGACACCAAATCTCCTGCACAAGCCAGTTAGCGATAACAAACCCACATATAAAAGCAAAACAAAACAAGCGAAAACACAAGGAGGTGGGATCTTAAAGTCAAAAATTAGGGTGCGGCAGATGCCCCTATTTAAGTTTCTTCTATCCGGAGATATGGAGATTGAAATCTTCGTCTCGACAAGATAGGAGGGACTTAAATACAAACATTGCACGAGTTCTTTTTTTTGGCCTTAAGATACCACCGAATGCATATGATATGAGATGATATGAAATGCGAGACAAACAGGGTGTCCTGTGGAGAAATGGTGCCACAGGGTACGACGTAGAGGGGAGAACAGGACTGACAACAGGAGACTCCACGGGAACAGGAAACAAATGCCAAAGAGCAATCTCTGAAAGCACAACAACAACTTGTACACCAAGGGTATGATGACTTAGACGATAGGTGGGAAGCTTATTACCATAGTGTAGTGGTTGGTAATAATCCAAATGAATTGAGTCGATGGTTCAGTTTTATTCGTATTATTTCTTTCTTTTCTTGTTTTTCTGTATATCTTTTTCTTTTGGAACTCAACTTGAGATAGTAAAATGTATAACTTCACCGAGCGTCATGATAAGGGTACCATAAGCTGGTCTCAATCTCTGCCTGAAATGTCAAAATTTTGTAGACAGTAGAATCACTGTAGTTTGTAGATGTAGATGTAAATGTCGTTGTAGATGTTGTAGCTGTAGAACTCCCCCGAGCATCATGGTATGGGAACCATGAGCTGGTCTCAGTTTCCGGTGTAGAACTTCCCCGAGCGTCATAGTCTAGATGCTATGAGCTGGTCTCAGTTTCTGATGTAGAACTTCCCCGAGCGTCATAGTCTGGATGCTATGAGCTGGTCTCAGTTTCTGATGTAGAACTTCCCCGAGCGTCATGATATGGGAATCATGAGCTGGTCTCGGTCCCTTCCCGAAATGATGAAAACTCGTGAGAGCACCTTCATAGGGGGTTGTAATTTTGTAGATTGTAGATGTCGTTGTGAACTGTAAATGTAGTTCGTTGTAGAACCCTGTAGATGTAGTTCATTGTTGATGTAATCTGTAACTGTAGTTGTAAATTTGTAAATGTGATTGTAAATGCAGATGTAGCTCCACCGGGGATCTTCGAAAGAGATGTGGGCTGGTTGAATTGTAATGTATGTCTTCTCAAGTACGGAGACTATTGTGGTAAACTCTTTGACTTCTCTGGGGAGATGCCACTTGACGGAAGTAAACTTGTGTGGTGAACTCACTGGGGGAAGTTATTCCTGAGAGAAATGTCTGTAACTGTCTAATGTTGAAGGATCCACCGATGGTAAATGATCTGTCTTGTAAAAATTTTCGTTTTGCCGTTTTGAATAAGATCCTAATCAAAACGAGTTGCTCAAATAAAGAGATTGATGTTCGATAAAATCCTGTTATGCTCTTGTTGAAGAAATGTCTGTCTTTCTGAACATTCTTTCTGAGGAAAAGGGTGCAAAATAAATGCACACTTAATCCACGTTCATGATGTGATTGCCGAAGACCGAAGTTCAAATCAGGAAATAACTGAAGAGAAACTGTCAAGCAAGACTCGATCATTGAGGTATGAACTCAAATGGAATTGTACTAAAATAACCGTCTTCCATGAGGGTTGAACTTCATGGGGAAAACGAAACATTGTGCTCCTTTTGCCTAGGGAAGACGAATCTACGTGGAGGGATGAGACGGACCCAAACACCTAAGGAGAACTAAGGCCAAAGCGATAGAATAAAACAAGTACAAAGAATGCGAAAAATGCACATGCCATGCTGTCTACTTATATGTTATGCATATGCCGACGGATTGGGAGAAACAAAATAAACGCCTCAAACAAAAGGGTACTCAAGCAACATCTCCATAGATCCCTTATCGCTTGCGAAGAAAGTCTTCGAACAGAGGAAACCTTCGTGTCTGGATAAGATAAATCCTCTTGTCCTTGAGAAGCACATAACATTGTTGTTTTTCTTCGGACGAAATAAACGTCCCCAGTCGTCCTTTTGTTATTCATATATCGAGTAGAACAAAGTTTTGAAAAAGTTTAAATCAATTCGGATTTTCTATCAAGAATACAGATTTATGGTAAGTGAAAAACTTTTTATTGAACGGTGGTCAGCAGAAAAGCGTGACCCGATGTTACAGTGTTGGAAAATAATAGTGATTACATAAAGGGAATAATGTCCTGTTTCTCCTAAACAAAGTACTTCTTGACAGCGTCTGTATTCACGGGGCGAGTGATCTCTTCTCCATTCATTGTTGCTAACATCAAAGAGCCTTCTGTCAAAACCCTTTTTACTACATATGGCCCATCATAATTCGGGGCCCATTTTCCTCTGATGTCAGTGAGGAAAGACTGGATTTTCTTGAGCACAAGGTCACCTTCCTTGAATACCCGGGGTCGAACCTTCTTGTCAAATGCCTTCTTCATCTTCTGTTGATACAACTGCCCATGGCATAGCGCAGCCATCCTCTTTTCATCAATTAAGTTCAACTGATCATATCTGTTCTGACACCATTCAGCTTCTGATAACTTTGCCTCCACCAAGATCCTCATAGAAGGAATCTCAACTTCTATCGGGAGCACCGCTTCCATACCGTAAACAAGTGAAAATGGAGTTGCCCCAGTCGATGTGCGTACCATTGTACGATATCCATGTAGGGTGAATGGGAGCATTTCGTGCCAATCTTTGTAAGTAACAACCATTTTCTGAATGATCTTCTTAATGTTTTTGTTGGCGGCTTCAACAGCCCCATTCATCTTTGGTCTGTAAGGAGAAGAATTGTGATGCTCGATCTTGAATTCTTCACACAGCTCTTTCATTATCTTGTTATTCAGATTGGAACCATTGTCTATAATAATTCTGCTTAGCACACCATATCGGCAAATAAGCTGATTCTTGATAAATTTGACAACCACATGTTGAGTTACATTAGCATAGGAAGCCGCCTCGACCCACTTGGTAAAATAATCAATGGCTACCAAGATGAATCGGTGTCCATTAGATGCTTTTGGCTCTATCATTCCAATCATATCAATTCCCCACATAGAGAACGGCCACGGGGATGAAATAACATTCAACAAAGTCGGAGGCACGTGAATTTTATCTGCGTAAATCTGACACTTGTGACACTTTCTAGCAAACTTGTAACAATCTGATTCCATTGTGATCCAATAATATCCAGCCCTTAAAAGCGTCTTAGCCATAGCATGTCCTTTGGCATGAGTGCCAAAAGATCCTTCGTGAATTTCCGACATTAACATATCCGCTTCTTGTTTGTCGACACATCTCAGCAAGACCATGTCAAAATTCCGTTTGTACAACACATTGTTACTCAGAAGAAAATTTCCAGCCAACCTTCTCAAAGTTTTCTTGTCTTTGTTGGAAGCTCCCAGAGGGTATTCTTGAGTTCTAAGAAACACTTTGATGTCATAGTACCAGGGTTTGCCATCTTCAACTTCTTCGACAGCAAAGATATAGGCAGGTCTATCGAGACGTTTTACTTCAATCCGAGGACACTCGTTCCAAAAGTTTACCACGATCATCGAGGCCAAAGTTTCCAACGCATCTGCCATTCTGTTCTCATCACGAGGGATATGATGAAACTCAACCCTATCAAAGAACGGTAATAGCCTCCTAGCATAATCCCTGTATGGGACCAAATTATCATGTCGAGTTATCCATTCACCAGTGATTTGGTTGATCACCACTGCAGAATCACCAAACACATCTAAATTCTTAATTCTCAGATCGATTGCTTCTTCAAGACCCATAATACATGCCTCGTATTCAGCCTCATTATTAGTACACTGGAATGTTAATCTGGAGGTGAATGGGAAATGGGTCCCTTGAGGAGTCACAATAACAGCACCTATCCCTTTTCCATGACCGTTGACAGCTCCATCAAAGATTAAACCCCATTGAGAACCTGGCTCTGGTCCTTCACCATGTACGGATTCTTCACAGTCTTTCATCTTCAAGAACATAACATCTTCATCAGGAAAGTCATCGTTTGAGGGTTGATAATCCAAAATGGGTTGGTGAGCCAAATGATCAGCCAAAACACTTCCTCTAACAGCTTTCTGAGTATGGTACTCGATATCATATTAAGACAATAACATTTGCCATCTAGCAATTCTCCCGGTCAAAGCGGGCTTCTCAAAAATATATTTGATAGGATCCATCTTAGAGACTAACCAAGTGGTGTGATTCAACATATACTGACGCAAACGCTTGGCGGCCCACGCCAAAGCGCAACAAGTCTTCTCTAACATAGTGTACCTGGTTTCACAATCAGTAAATTTCTTGCTCAAGTAATAAGTGACATGATCTTGCTTTCCTGTTTCATCTCGCTGACCGAGTACACAACCCATCGAATCTTCTAAAACGGTCAAATACATAATCAAAGGTCGTCCTTCAACTGGCGGTATCAGGATAGGAGGTTCAAGCAAGTACTCTTTGATACTATCAAAAGCCTTTTGACAGTCTTCAGTCCAAACATATCCTTGTTCTTTCCTCAGAAGCTTGAAAATAGGCTTACATGTAGCGGTCATGTTAGATATAAACCTGGAGATATAGTTCAGACGTCCCAAGAATCCTCTGACTTGTTTCTCGGTGGCGGGAGCTGGCATTTCCCGGATAGCTTTCACTTTGTCAGGGTCTACCTCGATCCCTCTTTGACTAACAATGAAACCCAATAGTTTCCCGGATCGCACTCCAAATGTGCACTTGTTGGGGTTCAAACGGAGCTTGTATTCCCTTAAACGACCAAATAGCTTATCCAGGTGTTTAACATGGTCATCCTCGGTCTTCGACTTAGCTATCATATCATCTACGTACACCTCGATCTCCTTGTGCATCATATCGTGGAACAAGGTAGTCATAGCTCTCTGGTATGTTGCCCCTGCATTCTTCAATCCAAATGGCATAACTTTGTAACAAAAGGTGCCCCAGGGCGTTACGAATGATGTCTTTTCTCTATCCTCGGGAGCCATTCTAATCTGGTTGTAACATGAAAAACCACCCATGAAGGAGAAAACTTCATATCTCGCAGTACTGTCTACCAAGATGTCAATGTGAGGTAATGGGAAATCATCTTTCGGGCTGGCTTTATTCA
This sequence comes from Lathyrus sativus, assembly GCA_963859935.3. Classification (NCBI taxonomy): domain Eukaryota; kingdom Viridiplantae; phylum Streptophyta; class Magnoliopsida; order Fabales; family Fabaceae; genus Lathyrus; species Lathyrus sativus. Next base: position 62,886,629 of record OZ012741.1, read on the forward strand.
AGTCTCTGTAGTCTACACACATGCGAACTTTACCATCCTTCTTCGGAACGGGTACAATGTTAGCCAACCATAGTGGATACTCGGCAGTAACAAGGAAACCTGCATCGATCTGTTTCTGTACCTCTTCCTTAATCTTTAAAGCCATGTCAGGTCGAGTCCTTCTGAGCTTCTGTTTTATCGGCGGGCACTCTGGCTTTAGTGGCAAATGATGTTCGACTATAGTTGTGTCCAATCCGGGCATGTATTGATACGACCAAGCAAACACATCGACAAACTCTCCAAGCAAATCAATCAGCTGTTTCTTCACATCGGGTTTGAGCAGGGCTCCAATTTTCACTTCTCTAACGGATTTCTTCTGATCCCAAGTTGACTACTTCCACCGGCTCTTGATGAGGTTGGATAGCTTTTTCCTCTTTCTCAACCAGTCTGGAGATTTCTTCTGGGATGCCATCCTCTTCGTCCTCAGATTCGTACACAGGAAACTCAAAATTTGGAGAAGGTAGTGGATCATTATTCCCAGTTTGTAATTTATGTGGCAATCTGCGCAAGTGATGTGACTCAAATAAGTTTTTGTTTTGTAAAGTGGAAAGTGTGTGTACGCGGGATACTACTTATTATTTTCCAACATCGTGAATAAAATTTAAAAAAAAAGATGTAAATGAAAGTAGTTTATTGATGATAGCAAAACCGAAAAGACACGCCCAACAAAGTCACCTTTGCCTTGGGCAGAGCAAAGGGAATTATTAAAAAGTACGCCCTAATAAATGCAGTTTCGCCTTGGGCAGAGCGAAAATTTTAAACAAATGCTTTACTTAGATATATGAATGGTGGTAGGAGCTTCAACCACACTCCAATTCTTGACCACGACACCTGGGGTCACAAAGTCTGGGATGTCTTCATCTGGCTCTTCCTCGGTGATGGCATAAACTCCAAAGGTATAGTCAAATTCGTCCGAAACATAGCCTGGGTCTTCCATATAGGGCTCATAGTCTTCGTAAGGAATGGAGGACCTGGCGGAACCATTTGATATGTAGCCTTCAAGTTCGTCCTCTGACACAACATTAATCTGAGGATGATGGACGACTCCTCCACTACGGAACACTTCATTGATCAGCGGGAACCCTTGACCTTTAGTGGTTTGTTGAGCGGAACTGCTGGTGAAACCGAGGCCTTCTTTGTTTTTGTTCTCTGGCAAAGACAACACCTTTCCCCACATTGTTTGGTGACCACTATTCACTACTCGTTGTGCATCTTTGAATGATGACATGGATTCTTGAGACTTCTGGGCACCCTCACCCACAATAGACAGAGCTTGAAATTGCGTGCCAACCTCTTCCTCAGCTTCGACATATGAGAATGATGACAAGTGACTTACCACCAAAGCTCTCTCCCTACAAACTGTAACTATTTTCCCTTCAAAAACATATTTCAACTTCTGATGCAGGGTAGAAGTGACTGCTCCAGCTTCATGTATCCATGGCCTCCCTAGCAAACAGCTATAGGCGGCACGAATGTCCATGACTTGAAACGGGATCATAAAAGTCTGTAATCCAATAGTCATGGGCAAATCAACCTCACCAATTACCGTTTTCCTTGACCCATTGAAAGCTTTGACAATAACGCGACTTGGCCTCATCGGTGGTCCCTGATATGATAGCTTAGATAGAGTAGTTCTAGGCATTACATTTAGGAATGATCCAGTATCAACCAGCACACTGGACAGAGAGTCATTTCCACAGTTCACGGAAATATGCAGAGCCATGTTATGTTTCCTTCCTTCTTCTGGGAGATCGTCTTCATTGAAACCCAGATTATCACTTGAAGTAATACTGCCAATGATGTTGTCAAATTGTTCCATAGTCACATCCTGCTCGACATAGGCTTGTTCCAAAATCTTCTGAAGCGCTTCTCTATGAGTCTCAGAACTCATCAGCAATTGTAGCACAGAAATCTTTGATGGGGTTTGCAGAAGCTGATCTGCAACCTTATATTCACTTCTTTTGATTACTTTCAAACATTCATCAGAGTTGGATAAATTAGACCCACCAGATTGCCCCACAGTTGGGTCTTTTGAGCCTGATGGTTCGGATAAAGTTTCTTTTTCTTTCGGTGGCACAGTCGGGTAGACTCGACCACTTCTTGTCACTCTACTGACATCTGCAATACTAACGACCGAGGGTACAGTGGGCAAAGGTACTTCTTTCCCATCCTCCAACATAGTAGCATTGTATCTGTAAGGGATGGCCTTACTAGAAGTATAAGGGACAGGTCCAGGCACATTGATCACTAAAGGAGTAACGGTTGGCTTCTTGCTATTGTAAACAATCTCTATACGTTCTAATTCCTTAAAGTGGGGTACTATGACACAAACTTCTTCAGCCTCTTCATTTGACACCTCTTGGCCATCACTTTCCAAACAATCTTCAATCATATTGACAGAGGGCGAACCATGTGGTGGTAATGGATTCTTCTGTACATTAGGGTCGGAATCCCTGAAAGACAAGATTCCATTCTTAATGAGCCTCTGGACATCCATCTTCAAACCGAAACAACTCTCAATATCATGTCCTGGAGCACCCTGATGGTAAGGACAAAACTTATCAGCTTTGTAAGAAGGGGGAGGATTCGTGGGAGCCGGAGGTGGAGCTCTCGTCTGAATATGACCTTTTTTAATCAAAGCGGGAAATAGATCAGCATATGTCATTGGGATCGGATCAAAGTTTATCTTTCTATACACACGACCCTGATTGCTAGGAGGCCGATTCTGCTGAGGATACTGTGGACTTTGCTGAAGTTGGGGTTGTTGAGCAACGGGACGACTGAGCTTGCTGATAGGGTTGCGAGGACTGTAGCTGATAAGTCGGAGCATTAAACACTGGCGATACCGCTGCAACTTGATGTGGTGGCATGTATCTCTTTCTGAATTGTCCCTTTTGAATGGCATTCACACCTTGTTCCTTTTTCTTCACAAAACTGCTCCCATACCTCTTAGGAGCGCTCTCTTCCTTGGTCAATCTTCCTTCGCGAACACCTTCTTCTAAACGCATTCCCATATTGACCATTTCAGTAAAGTCATTGGGCGCGCTAGCTACCATCTTCTTATAAAAGAAAGGACCCAGAGTCTTCAGAAAAATCTTGGTCATCTCTTTTTCTTCTAAGGGTGGTGTGACTTGCGTGGCCAACTCGCGCCAACGCTGAGCATATTCTTTGAAATTCTCCTTATCTTTTTGTGCCATTGCTCTCAATTGATCTCGGTCGGGCGCCATGTCCACATTGTACTTATACTGTTTGACAAAGGCTCCTCCTAGATCATTGAAAGTTCGAATCTTCGTATTATCCAACCCCATATACCACTTGAGTGCGGTGCCTGTCAAACTATCCTGAAAGTAGTGAATGAGCAGTTGATCGTTATCAGTTTGGGAAGACATCTTCCTGGCATACATAATGAGATGACTCTAAGGGCAGGTATTCCCCTTGTACTTTTCAAAATCAGGGACTTTGAACTTCGGTGGGACCTTAACGTTTGGCACCAAACACAGCTCAGAAGCACTCTTACCAAATAAGTCCTTTCCACGAAGGGCTCTCAACTCCTTTTGTATTTCAGAAAACTGATCTTGAAATCCATCTATCCTCTCTTCTAAGCCCACAGTCTCGGTTGGTGACCCATGTAGAATTGGCTCATCCAGAATATACGGAACCGCGTTCACATGCGGAGATGCGGTAGTCATCACAGCAGAAACTACAGGAGCAGCTTGAACAATGGTCACAACAGGGATCTCAGACACAGGCGGACGGTAGCCTGCTGGAGTAAAATAAGGAGGCATCCCCCACGAGAAACCTTGAGGCATACTGTAGGATACTTCAGCAACAGACGACACCACTGGGATCGATGTTGGTGTCACTTCGGATACGACAGTCCTTGGAACTTCTTGGTTGTTGATCGAGATTTGACTAGACAAGGCTTCCACTAGACCATTCAACTTCTCTAAACTTTCTTTCATACTTGCAACTTCATCACGGAGCACTCTGTTCTCTTGCTCTAGTTGATCCATCTTCTGACGTTGACTAGCTCGAGTGTTGTATCGGTGATTCAGCTTGTTCTGCGGAGATGAAGCAAGAGTGAGACCCTGGAATGCAAACGATGCTATGCTTATGTAAAATGCAAATGAGTGGGAAACTTTCAAGAAACTCAAATTATTTTGGTATTGTAACCTTGGAGAAAAAAACTTATTTTATTTTGAGGATCGAAGCATTATAAAACGGAGTACTATTTTAAGAGTTTATTACATTGAATCAAAAGCAAAAGAGAAACTCGAAGATCTACTCCTTATGCTCCTTCTGTGTGCGAAGTTCTCTTTCTAACTAATTGAGGCGTTCTTGCAACTCGGCCTTCTCTCTGATGAGTCGGTCGACACATTCCTTCTAAGCCATAGTATTTGGGGGAAGAACATCACTGGTGACAGCACTTGAAGAGGCGTGAGAGGAAAATAAATCCCCTTGCGCCTTTCTTTTCCTTGCAAGTTCAAATTCTGGCAGCCTCTGGGACTTCTCTTTCTCTACCTTGAGTATAAAAAACTTGTTCTTCCAAGCGGCTTTAAATTTTCGAGCTTCATCCAAATCAGCCTTCAATTGATCTACTTCACTCACATAAAACCAATCTGGATCGTGAAAGGCCAATACCATAGGTTCATGGAAAGGGAATGGCATTTTGAGGTCGAGAGCTCTTGCTCGCACCCAATGTAGGTATTCTTCAGAGACAGCACAATTGGGGTATCCTAAAGCAGCTTTTCCTTCCTTATTGATGTATTCCTATGAGTAAATTATGACGGTCTTCAGGTCTGGGTCTTCTCCTTCCTTGAGAAAGATTCCTTCTAACAGAGTCTGGTCAGGTACTTCAATCATGGGATGCCCAAATTGGAGACGGTCCATCGCAGGATTATAACTTATGCATCCTTCTCTCGCAATGAGCGGTATGTTAGTAAAACCTCCGATGCTATGGATCATACATATACCCCCATAAGTAGGATCGTACCACACAATGTCAGAGTAAGTAAGGGCCATGAGTATCTCAGACCAACGAGGCGACTCCTCCTCTTCCCAAATAGACGGGTGCCGAGTTAGGCGAGCAATGAACCATGAATACAACAGAGCGGTACAACAAACGACTTGTCCTCCTCCTTCAGCATTCTTCGAGTGGATTGAAAAGTATGTGTCTGCGAGCAAGGTAGGAACGGGATTCTTGAGTATGAACAGTTTAATTGCGTCTATGTTGAAAAAATCATCAATCTTTGGGAACCAGAAAATCCCATAAACCAACAGAGCAAAGGTGGCTTCCATGATAAGGACTTCCTTTCTTTCAGCATGGTAGCGAACTTTTTCAATCAAAAAGTCAGCAGGAAATCCAAGGACTCCTTCCTTGGTGGTTAGGTGCGCTTGCACATCTGCCAAACTGAGATGAGTGGTATTGGCAATTTCCTGATGACTAGGTGTGTCTTCCTGGCCGGTGAATACGGGACGGGCCGTTACGGGCATCCTCAGGAAATCAGAATACTCTTCTAATGTTGGCATCAACTGGTAATCTGGAAAAGTGAAACAGTGGTACAACGGATCGTAAAATTGAACGAGGGTCTCCAACAACCCTTCCTTCATCTTGAGTTCGAGAAAACGGAAGACTTCTCCATATTCTGCTGCGAAGGCGTATCGGTTCTCGATTAGATCAGCTAGCTCTCTCAAGCTTTCAATGTTAGGGCTCTGAAAAGTGTACTCCAAGGCTTCTCTTTTGAAATCCATGGTTACAATACCTGATGAATAAAATTGAGTTTCTTGAAATGAATAAAGAAAGAATGTAATGCAATATGAGTAGGACTTCATGGGATCCCCAACTATTTATAAGCATAAAACAAAACGTTTTTTTATTAATTTCAAAATGGAATACAAATAATTGCTTTTAAAAGTCCCAAGTAAAAGCTAAATAAAAGCTAGTAAAGACGCTAAAGAAGTTTTGAATTCTGTTGCTTGAGCTGCTCTTCTAGTTGCGTCTTCTCACGGATGAGGTTGTCCACAATTAGTTTCCAAATAGTGCATTGTGGGTCGGAGAAAAATAAATCCTCCATGACTTTCCTCTTCTTGCAGGGGAGTAACTCTTCATCCTTCAATTGTAGCTGTTTATGAAGTTCATCCCTTTCCTTTTGAAGTTCATCCTTCTGCTTCTGACAGTCATCATTTTCTGCCACTGCTACATGGTACTTGTTCTTCCAGGATTCCAGCTCATGTTGAGACTTCCTTAAGGACACCTCTAACTTCTCGGCTTCAGACATAAAGACATAAGTGGGCTCTCTCCTTGGAGCTATGGGATCTTGACGGGAATAGGGCATCTTTAGCTTGATTGCCCTTTCTCTGACCCACCGAAGGTAGGGTTCTAAAGACACACAATTAAGCTTTCCAAGGCTTTCTTTCCCTTTCTTGTGTAAGTGGTTCCATGCAACTAAAACCTTGTCTAGGAGTTCCTGGTCTTCCCTAAAGAAAATATTCTCTACTTGGACACTCTTAGGCGGCTCCTTCAATGGAAATCCCAATTGTCGACGGGCTAAGACCGGATTGTAACTGATCCCTCCATTAAAACTGAGTAATGGTACATTAGCAAAGTCGCCACAACCATCAATGATTAAGGTTCCATCGTATACTCGGTTGTACCAAATGATGTCTGAGTGGGTCAATGCCATAACTCTTGGAGACCAAAGCCCCCTATCGAGACTTAAAAAGGAAGTAGACCTCGGCAAGTGCGAAATAAACCACTTGTAGAGTAGGGGTACACAGCAGGTGATCATTCCTCCACCATAGAAGTTTCGGAGGTGTATAGAATGGTAAGCATTACCCAATAGAGTTGGTATTGGATTGTTCTTCAAAAAGATCTTAATTGCGTTGAGGTCGACGAACCCTTCGAAACTTGGGAACAAAAACACTCCATAAACAAGTAAGGCAAAGATTGCCTCGAATGGAGTCTTGTTCGTATAATCGGCATAAAACATTGCTTTACTGATTAAGAACCTCGTAGTTAAACCAAAAATACCGCCTTTACTAACCAGACTTCCCTTGACGTCTGATACCTTTAGGCAAAGGGCCTTAGCAATTTCTCTTTCATCGGGGTCTTTTTCGAGGAAAGGGAAAGGAGACTCTTCTAAGATAGGTAAACCAACTAAAAAGGAGTATTCTTCCAACGTAGGTAATAGTTGGAAGTCTGAAAACGTAAAACAGTGGTACAGTGGATCATAAAATTGCAATAAAGTGGACAGGAGTCCTTCGTCTACTTGTCGACTCAATAAGGATATCAGCTTCCCATACTTGCTCTTGAATTTCTCTTGGTCTTCAATCAAGGTCACCAACTTCTTTAGGTCATCCAACTTGAGACTTTTAAAAGTGTATTTCAGAGTGTGTCTTCTATTGGGATCCATAATACCCTACAATGTTTACAAACAAAGGTAAATCCCATGAAGTCCAATGCGGTATGATGCTTTATGAATGCAACAAACACAAGTAGGCACATAGAAACATAAGGATAAACAGACAGAGGGGACCCTAGGTTAGCAACGAGCATGGGGCAAAGGTATACCCATTCCCAAAGGATTTGAACTAAAGGTTGATTATACCTGCCGAACAAGGTCCTAATGAAGTTCCCAAAGTCATTAGCCCATCTTTCGGATATTATCAACTTCCCAAGTACTCGGGGGTTAATAATATTCTCAAGAGAACTTCTTTCGAGTGTAGCATCGCGTAGCACTATTTCGGGGGTACCCCCTCATAGCCTCGCACTACGTTCTAATAAAGGCCAAAGTGGGGTTAAGGTAACTACGGTCCTCAATATCATAGGCTCCAACATCGAATATAGTGCATGTTTTCACGATTAAAGACTCGTTCAACAATACATCTTTCGATAGGGCCTCAATTGAGCGTGATTTTCAAGTCAGCTTGGTCGGGATTCCACCCCCTATAAGCCTCTTTGAACATATCACCATCCTATCTTAAGTTCACTCAAGTCCGGGTGTAGGACTTTGTCTCACCACTCAAGAGTATCAACCCAAGGCAAGAAACAAACAAGTATACAAGTAAACAGTTAAACAAATATAAGCAAATATTTAAAACAAAACAAGTTAGGGAAACCCACTGAGAGTTCCCCAGTGAAGTCGCCATTTCTGTCGCGGTGAAATTTGGATACCAAACTATTGATTAGTTTGAATCTTTAATTCAATTTGCAACCGAACTTTGATTTGTCAAAAGGAAGGGATAAAGATCAAAATTCCCACTATGCAATGCAAATGAAAGGTTTAGATTGTTTTAGGTTCGGGGGTCGGTTAAACTTAGGGAAGGTACTAGCATCCTAAGTTTCTGTAGTACTCTACAGGAACCTCTTGTTTTATTATTGTTTATTGCTAAGGTTTATCTGCTTAATGGTTGAAAGACCTAGGGGTTTATTTCTAAATATACTCGATAAGATGTCGCATCTTATGCCTACATATCCTTACGGGAGTGGAATCAGAGTACTTATAGTTCCCCTAAAGGGTTAGAGGAGCTCTTTGACTGTGGTCAAAGTTCCTACGGGTTTAGGGTAGTTGTTTTGATTGGGTTTAGGAGAAGAGATGAGTCTTCATGTTAAGGGAGATGTAACCACCACAAGTGTAAAGGGGGTTGTAGGAAAATAGTCTTTGCATCGTCTTAAGAAAAGGGCTTAAGTACTCAGATTGTTTGACGAGTATGCCTTTATCACTCTTAAGGCAAAGTTCCTACATGTTTGATTGTATTATTGTGGGGGTGGAGATTATATCTCACTTAAGATGATTAACATCTATTCTCTATTGTGTTTGAAAAAGTTGTATAGTGTTGTTTGTTTGTCTAAGTTGTAGAGATAATGGTCCTTCCTATGGGGTAGGATCTATCTTAAGCGATCAACTTGAATGGAATCAAGGATCGTGGGGAAATGATGCAAATGACGTGCACTACACACAAGTGTTGACTCATGTGTAGCTTTTTCCTTTGGACGAAATGCGATGCGATAATGTAAATGCGGTAATGTAAATTGCAATGAATAAGTTGCAGAAATGTAAACCATACACATACGCATGAAAGCGCCGAGGTGTAGGTGCAAGTGTCGTGAAGTGCACGACTGAATGAATATATTTTGCGATGTGAGTTGATTTTAATGGCGATTGATTGATTTAAAGGGAGAAGTTGAATTAGGGAAATGGTTGAATTAATTTGGTGAGATTGTTTTTACGAAAATATTGTTATTTAAATTATAGAAACGACCTTATTATATAAAATTGTTTTCTCTTACTTAAGGTGTTATAAAATGTTTTATTTATTATTTTTAAAGGATTAATTTAAATTGAAAAACGGAGTGTTTGATATTTATTTAAAAAAAAGTTATTAAGTTTACCTTAAATAAAAAAAACTAATTAGGTGGTCGATTAATAATTAACTTAAGAAAAAATGTCATTAATTTAGTTTAATTTTTATAAAAATTAAATTAAGATTGAATTAGTTAATTAAGAAAAGGGTTTCCTGTTTTAATTAATAAAAGAAAAAGAGTTAATTACTATATGTGTATTTTTAAGTTGTTGATTTAAAAAAAGGTTAAGGGTTTAATTAGGGTGGTTAGTGGTGATTAGAGTGGGTGTGTGTGGTGTTAGTGGTTAACAAATTACAACGACAAATTAAAATAACAACAAAACCCTAAATCCCCTTTGAACCCTAATTTCTGCGCCGTCTCCCTCTCGATCTCATCTTTTCTCTTCTCGCCGCCGTCGTTTTCATCGCGTTCTCACCCTCACTCTCTCTGACTTGCTTCCATCTCCCTTTCTTCATACTTTTTCATCTTCCCCGATTTCCTTTCTATTTCCTACGAAAACAAGCAACAAAACTCAACAGATTAACGTTAGTAAGAAGAAAAAAAAACTCACGATTGAAGTGATCTTTGCAGACTCCAATGGCGATGGCGGATGGTCTCCCAGAGACTCGACAGTGGTGGCGTCGAGAGTTTGAGGGCGGTGGCTGTTTGGAGCTCGCGGTGGGTCGAAGGGTGGTTCACGGAGGGAGAAAGGCGAAGATGAGTCTCCTTTAACTTCTCTTCTCAACAATTTTAGGTTTCTTTTGGTTTGGGAATTTTTGTGGCATTTGAATCGAGGATTTCTGTGGATGTTGGATTTCTGAGAACTGATGTGTGTTGGGGTTTTTTCTCGTGGCCTCGAGTTCCCTTTTATATAGGACTTGGGGAGAATTTCTGATTTGAACATTGATTGGATCGGTTTGAATGTTTGATTTGGATTTCCCTTTTTGGGGTAAATCAGATTTGAAACTTACCATTTTCGTCTAATCTCGTTTAATACCTGTTAATGGGGTTTCCAATTGTATCAATCTTGTTTGATACTTTTATTTGTCCAGATTCAATGTGTAGAGACTTTGGATTGGGTTGGAATCTTTTGCGGGAATATTCCTCTAACACGGGTATATTCTTTGATTGAGTTATTAACTCTGAATTCGTGACTTGGCAGGTGCGGATAACAGTTGATTTTGGGCCAAAAGATGGACTAGACGCCCAAAATGGCAACTTGACATTTGATGTAATAAGCCACGATTTTTCTCTGGTGTAGACTTACGTGGAAGTGTTCGGAGTTCTCTCCTGCGAACAAAAGAAAAGGTACAGCAAGGTTATTGTTCACTTTGCTCTCCACTCTTGCCTTCATATTAAGTTTGATGTGTAACTAATGTTGTTTCTTTTTCTCATGTGCTCCAATGAGGGTGTTTGGAGTAACTCATTTGTGCACGCCGTTGTTGAAGAGTAGAGTCATGCCGCGGGAGCCTCATAGTAATTCCTGGAGTAACTCGTATTGACTTGTCGGGTAATTGCTTTCATGGCTTGCAACTCTTGTAATAATTCTTTTTTGCTAATTTCCTGTAGTGTGAAATCTAATGATGCTTGTGGATGCTTTTAAAAGGAGCTCTTTGGGGCCGCTTGCTTTTGAAGAGCAAATGGCTATTGTTGTGAAGACCCTGATGTTGGAGTTCTGCTGCATAACTCGGTGTAATGAATTTGGCTGCAGCTGGTGCATATTTGTTAGATTGTTCCGGTGATTTATAAACTGTTGTTGTTGTCCCCGTGCAGGAAGGTAGGTCACGCGACATGTTGTGCTTGAGAACTCATTTGTTGCCGTACGACATCTCCTATTTGTCGGTAAGCAAGCTAACACTTCCTGCTGGAATAAATGAGTGGCCATTCTTGTATTGCTCATACGGTTTTTCTTTCTTACCATCTCTTGTTGTTTTGTTCAGCCTATGTTTGCATGTGTGTTTTTTTTAACTCCAGGTGTTGAATATTGCTCGTATGAAGTGTGTTTGGAGCTGATAATCCAATTGGCTTTGGTTATTTTATTAACCTCTTGTTGACGAGTTTTGCGTTCTTGTTCTGAACTGTTGTGACATTCTTCTTCTCTCCTTTTAATCATATATTACTGGTGACTTATTTGTGTCTTTGATTTAACGGTTTCAGCGCTAATCAAAGACGCTCTTAAACAAGTGAAGATTTGCGAATATTGCTGGTTGGACCTCTGCTAAGAATTGTCTTCCGTTACTTTGTGGTAATTCGATGTACTTGTGAGGTTCCACTGATAGTTACTACATTTCATCCTTCTGCAGGTTTGTTAACAGCATTGCGTAAACTGGCGGCATGGGTGTTTGATTCTTGTAGAGCATATCAGCCAACAAGTTGGATTTTCGCCTGGTATTGCTTTTGACAGGTTGGAAAGGAGTTGCGGTGCGTTTACCGGCAGTAAGTTCACTTGCTAGTCCTTCTGCAAGAAATTCAACAAAAGATAAACTTTGAAGCGTGACGGTTTGGCGCAGGTCAAGGTGAGTGCTTCACGACTCTCTTCTACGATCAAATCAATATATGGTAGTTGCACAGCTTTCGTGGCCATTATATTGTTTGCTTACTGGTAGTGTCATTGCTAATGAAGCAACGTTACGTGCAGGGCTAATACCCTTCTAGTGTCACAACAGCTAGGAAAATATGAAGCAATGGTACCAGAAAAGGGGTTTAGATGACGTGACGGTGGACCGACCGAAAATGCGGATGCAGACGGTAGAAAACTTCTTGCATTCATAGTAATGAGCGAGACTAAGGAAGCATGTAACTTGCGAATCTGTCATTTCATACTCATGGCTTTGATATTTGGGCAAGTATTCTTGATCCTTAACGTTGCGTCTTCTCTCGTTTCCTCTTTTGCAGGACCAACAATATATGCATAGCTTAAAGGATGCTTTACGCGTGGGAATGGAGTTGTTAGCAGAAACAAATTCCCGTCTCGGCGTGTCTGTCTGTAGGACAACACGGTCGGCTCAAGTTTGCTAGGTGAAGTATTGCTGTTAGAGGGTATTTAGGAGCTGGTAACAGACCTTAATTCTGGCGTAGCAGGGAGGCATTCATTCTTTGTATTGGCAAGAAGTGCAGCTCGTGGTTAACTTCGCAAAGTTTACAACCGTGGGGTTTAATTTGTAGTATTCTTGTATTTTGTAACAGAAGTAGATTTGAACACTGGTTGTAATCTTGGAAATTCCCTAAGTTATTGCTTATAGGCATACCACTTGTAATAACACAATGAAGATGTACTTGGTGGATTTATTCCTTGCACTTTGTAGATTTACTTTCCCTTTGCATAATAATGAGCTTCGCATATAAAAAAACTGCTCCCACAATACTTTCAACAGGAAGTTTATCTAAGGTGCACTGTGAATGACTATCCGTAGGTATTTCTATTGTCGATAGGATTAGTGAATCGGACTTTAATCAATGTAATTTGGCACGAGGGAAACCTTTGAACTCGTGGATCTGATTATAATCGTATTTGAATTTTGGGAACACCATCGCCTTATGTTCACACTTAAATTATATACTTAAATCCTTGGCTTTGATAAGTTTTTCCAAACACGTTCCTCACATACCAATAATAATACAATTCAACCTTTTCCTTAAAAATCCAGAGGGACACATAATGATCAAACTTTAGGGATGGGAACAAAATCATTCTTGAAACCAACTTTAATCCTTGTTAGCACAGACGACAGGGAATTTGGTGTCGGAGTCATAATTGAGACAATATTTGAAATAGTAATGCAACTCGTGACGAAATTCCTAACGAGTCCCCAACTGGTCTTTCGATGATCATGCTCAACGTCAAAAGGAAGAAGTTCTGATTCTTTGGAGCACATTTATAAAGGCACACATCAAAACTACATGACACCAAAGCTCCTGCACAAGCCAGTTAGCGATAACAAACCCACATATAAAAGCAAAACAAAACAAGTAAAAACACAAGGAGGTGGGATCTTAAAGTCAAAAATTAGGGTGCGACAATTACGAGGTCGGCGTCTCGTTTATCAAATAGTCGTCATTCCTCCTAAAATTTTCAACCCATCTAACCTCGTTACTCACCTTTGTGCGATCGAGTCTAAACCTCCCGTACTCTTATAAAACCATACGTCAAACTCAAATCATTTCTTGATTAAATTACGAAAGAACTGAGTTCTTGAAGTCTCGCACTCCTTGAATTCTTGAATGAAAACTATTGAGGCGTACGCCTGAGGTAGCGTGTCATTCGAACTTTCATTCCTAAAACACGCGCCCTAACTATTTGGACAAATACCGCCATTGTCCATTCAAATACATTTCCTAATTAATTGAATGAAAAAGGTGTTGTTGGGATCTAGCATTCCAACGATATCCCGACTAATTAGTTGCAAGACTGACGCCTCGTTTATCGGGTAGTCGTCATTCTCCTTCAAGATATCTAACCAACCTTATCTTCTTCGCCCCGTGCGATCGAAACCCTAACTACCTATTCAACCCAGCTCTCTTTTCTCGCCCTAGTGCGATTGAATTTTTCAAACACTAAATTCCTCACCCTCGTGCGATTTCTAACTCATACCTTTTACCAAGAACATTGTTTAGTCCCTTCTTCCGCGCATAACAAACTCGTGCTTCAGCCTCCCCTAGCAAGCAGACAAGCCAATGTTTAGCAGTTAGCATGCGACCTAAACTCTCGTTCATTCCAAACACAAACCTTTTACCATATTTAGCCGAACTACGGCTGCTCTGATTCTTCATTCTCTTCTGAATGTAAGATACGTAGGCACAAGATTGCGATGATCTTGGCGAGCGCAATCCCCTCTTTTTCCCGTAGTCCCATGAACTACGAATGCTTTGATTTTCCACTTCTTACAAGTGAAGATACGTAGGCACAAGGGCCCCAATCCTTGGCGAGCACCCTATCTTAAAACCACACATTCCCCCCTATAGGAGAAACCTTAGAAGAAAACAAATAGTTTAGCTAACTTTACTCTCGAATCGATCAAGAGGTTCCCGTTGAGTACAACGGACGTAGAGCGTGCTAATACCTTCCCTCTGCGTAACCGACTCCCGAACCTAGAATATTGGTTGCGATGACCATGTCCTTATCTCTCTTAAAGGTTTTATCGATATTTTCCTATTCCATCCTTGGAATGAATAAAGTTCGGTGGCGACTCTGTTCGAACGTATTTTCCGCGTCCATCGCGAGGATCGTATTTTTCGAGGTACGACAACAATATATATACATATCACAATACATATATACATATTCGTCATTCATTCACAACATGCATTTCTATTCAGTTCAAGTAAATGCACCAAATTGCCAAACGACCACATTCCACACTTCACAAATCACAAACTAGGATTCACGCCATACGGCTACCCACAGCATACATAACAACATATAATTAATCATCTCAGACAAGGAATGATCGCAACCAAACCACACAACCAATCCACGAATGGAAAACACAAGAAAGGAAAATATGCTAGTGTGTTCGCTAACCTTCGCCTGGCGAAACCTCTGGCGAACCTTCGCTTCTTCGTTCGCCTGGCGAACTTGCCAGCTAAGACCACTGGGATTTATTCTAGAATTACTCGCTAGCACACTCGCCTGGCGAACCTTCGCCACACTCATTCGCCTGGCGAACTTGCCAGCGAAGACAGGGTGTTTGCTACTGACTTGGTTCGCTGCTGCTCGCTAGGCTTCGCCTGGCGAAGCTTCGCTGCCATTCGCCTGGCGAACCTGCAAACTCAGAACTCCCATGGCTGTCCAAAAGCCCAAACCTCACAAACCGACCGATTTAATCCAAATCATCTCCAATAGCACAACCCACTCATCACTCGAATATACTACACCGTCTATTCCAAATTCTAACCGATAAAACTCAGTTTCTACCGATTAAACTCATTTCGACCTAAACTGGAAAATATCCAAAAACACCCAAACAATCCAACACACATACACAATCATACACAATGATTAAGATAGTAAGATTTCTCACCCTTACCTGATTAAATCGAAGCATTGAGTGCTCTTGATGATTTCCACACTTTTCTTCTTCTTCTCTTTTCTCCTCCTTTTCCTTCTTTCTCTTTTTCTTCCCTTTTCTTTTCCTTACCAACTCTTCTCCCTTTTCTTTCTATTTCTATTCTTTATATTTCTTTCCATTCTATTTCCTCCATAATATATATTTTCCAATCATTTTCCATAAATCATCCACTTAACCATTAATTAAGAATATCCAAAATATTTCCAACTTAATTTTCCAAAACTCTCCAAATGATAAAATAGCATAATATGTAAACTTAACATATTATCACACTATCCCATAATTAAAATAAATCGAAGCATTGAGTGCTCTTGATGATTTCCACACTTTTCTTCTTCTTCTTCTCTTTTCTCCTCCTTTTCCTTCTTTCTCTTTTTCTTCCCTTTTCTTTTCCTTACCAACTCTTCTCCCTTTTCTTTCTATTTCTATTCTTTATATTTCTTTCCATTCTATTTCCTCCATAATATATATTTTCCAATCATTTTCCATAAATCATCCACTTAACCATTAATTAAGAATATCCAAAATATTTCCAACTTAATTTTCCAAAACTCTCCAAATGATAAAATAGCATAATATGTAAACTTAACATATTATCACACTATCTCATAATTAAAATAATTCCAATAAATAAATTAATTAGTTAATCAAAATTGGGCTGTTACAAAGAGCAATACAACAACATTCTTGCACTGCTCTAACAATCCAAAGTTTCTTTCACAGCCAATTTTGTCTTTACTTCTCCTCTTGTGCTGAATTCCCTTTCTTCCAATGTCAACGATAAATCTCCTTATCTTTGGATCTTAGATATAGGTGCCACGAATCATATCTACTTTAATATTTCACCCTTCACTAATTGTAGGACTATAGTTCTCATTTTTGTAACTGTGCATGATGGTTCTCAGCTTTCTACGACATCAAAAGATATCTGGAAAAATAGGAATATCTCGAGGGTATCACTATAGCTGACAAGAAAGCTCTTAGAAGGCTCTACGCCAATTTTTTTATTGAGTGGTGGTATACTATACATGATGAATTATGATTATGTGCTGCTCAGATGTATGGATATACACGAAGCAAACACAATCATAAGGTCCATACATGAAGGTTGTGAGGGTGTACATGCCAAAGGGCCAGCCATGGCTAAGAGGATCCTTCGAGTTGGGTATTACTGGACAACAATGGAGGTAGATTGTTACAACTTTGCCAAAAGATGTCACAAATGCCAAATCTACAATGACAAGATCCATGTGCCACCAACTCCATTGAACGTTTTGAATTCTCCTTGCCCCTTCTTCATGTGGGGTATTGATATGATTGGAATGATCGAGGCAAAGACTTCCAACGGTCATTGCTTCATTCTAATTGCTTCCAACGGTCGTTTCTAAACTTTCATAAACCTCAAATAATAGCCCATCAAACAATTCCTTTTCTATTCTTTTTAATCTTAGCAAAATTCTTCCAATTAAACAAGAAGCTGCTTAAAATCTCTTCACCTTTCGATACTTTAAAGTCGATCCAATTACTGATAGCTTTCCAGACCTCGTCTGCAACACTACAATTAAGAAATAGATGTTGTAGACTTTCCTCATAACTGAAGCTGAGAACACAAGAAAGATCATGAATTAATCTAATAATTCGTCTTTCTTTTTTAATTTTAAAATAATTGCATGAAAAACATAATTAAATCTATATTCTTAGAAAAATTTAATAAGAATATAGAAAATTTTAAATTTATTTTAAATTTAATTTGTTTTTTAATTGAATTCATGAAGTGTTTGTGATTATAAAAGAGAGAGAATTTTTTTTTAATTAATTAAAAAATTGTGATTGATTATTTATAAAACTACTTGTTATGTCTATGTTTATCTAAGAAGATCTTTACTCGAAAATATGTGTAAATGTAAAAATTGCAAGGGGTTCACTCTCTTTGATTATAACTTCAATTTTTTTTGTTACATTAATTTAGAGCCCTATTTTTCACCTTCAATATTTACTTTCTCTCATTCTCTCTCTCCCCACATTAAAAATCATCATTCTTGTGACTTTTTGTTTTAATAATATGTACAAACTTGAATTCCAAATTATGTCATCTCACCTAAAAATATATTTAACTCTATATTTAATACTATAAATAGAAATTATCATATAAAAAAAATATATATACATATTATGGTAAGGCTTTTGGAAGAAGAAGAAAAAAAAATGAAAAGCTTTTTTAATTGAAATATATAGCATGAAGTAATAGACAGAAATATATAATAAAGACTTTGTACTACTACTAAATGAATCTCTATAAATAGCTTCGTAGCTTTCTCACATACGTATTATATAATATAGGCGAACAAAATAATGGCTTTGTTTGGCATTGTAGAAATTCTTTTGGCGATTATTCTTTTCACTGCAATCCATTATTGGAAGCTAAACATAAACACACCTATAGCAAAGTGGCCTTTGATGGGAATGCTACCTGGCCTCTTATACAACATATCCAATATCCATGATTACATAAACTCAATACTAAAACAAAATGGAGGAACTTTCATTTTGAAGGACCGTGGCTAACAAACATGAACATCGTTTTCACTTGCGATCCCATGAACGTGCAGCACATTACAAGCACAAAGTTTGAAAACTATGGCAAAGGAAATGATTTCAGAGAGATCTTTGAAGTTCTTGGAGACGGAATTTTCCGGTCTGAGTTTCACATATGGAAGTATAACAGAACCCTTCTTCATTCAATTTTCAAGCAAGAAAGCTTTCAGGTATTTATTCAAAACACCATTGAGAAAAAAATTTATAGTCATCTTCTTGTGTTTCTTGATCATGTTTGTAGAAAAGGGTTGCAAGTGGATTTGCAAGATGTTTTTCAAAGGTTAACTTTTGATAATATATGTTGTATAGTTTTAGGGTTTGATCCTATTTGTCTTTCTATTGATCTCCCTGAAATTGCATGTGAGAGAGCCTTTAGTCAAGCAGAAGACACATTGTTCTATAGACATGCAAAACCAAGATTCTTGTGGAAGTTACAGAAATGGCTTCGAGTTGGTGACGAGAAAAAGTTTATAGAGAATCAAAATATCGTTGATGAAATGTTATATTCAAAAATCAAATCCAAAAGAGATATTCAAAACCAGCAAAAATCTAACTTGCTATATACCCTTATGAATGAAGTGAGAGATGGACAAAATCTAATAGATGACAAGTTTCTGAGAGACACAGCAATTAATCTTCTTGCAGCCGGAAGAGACACTATCAGTTCTGGTCTTACTTGGTTTTTCTGGTTGGTAGCAACACACCCTTTTGTTGAAGCTAAGATTCTTGATGAGATCAAAGAAAAACTACCATCAAAAGAAGATAATAACAAGAAAGATTTAGGAGTGGAAGGGCTTAGCAAGTTAGTTTATCTACATGGAGCTTTATGTGAAGCCTTAAGACTTTATCCGCCGGTTCCTTTTGAGCATAAATCTCCATTGAAATCTGATGTGCTTCCTAGTGGACATAAGGTTAAGGAAAATACAATGATAGTATATTCTCTATTCTCGGTTGGAAGGGTGGAAGAAATATGGGGAAAAGATTGTTTGGAATTTAAGCCAGAGAGGTGGATTTCTAAAAAAGGAGGGACAGTTCATGTACCTTCTTACAAGTTCATTGCTTTCAATGCTGGACCAAGGAGTTGTTTGGGTAAGGATATAAGTTTCATTGAGATGAAAATGGTTGCTGCAGCAATATTGATGAATTATCATGTTCAAGTGGTGGAAGATCATCCAATAATCCCAAGTGTTTCTGTTGTTTTACATATGAAACATGGATTGAAAGTTAATATTAAGAAAAGATCCATTTGAGGATTATAAGGAATGTCTTTTGAGAATAACTGAAGTTTATTTGTTCAGATTTTATATGTAATGTTTCTTTAAATTTGAACTATGTGGTAATGTTTGTTTGTTTTTTTAATGCTAGAGTATAAATATAATATTAGAGTTGTGTTTTGAATGTAATGATTATTTAAATAATGTTCATGAATATTTTAAAGTAGTGTTATTTGAATTGAAAAAATTTGACATCGTATTTGAAACCGTATACCAACGGTATAATAATAACTCTATCTTTCTCATATTTTTTGATCTCATACACTTGGATGAATTTCAAAAATACACTAATACACCATAAATTTACAGAGGAGATCTTTTTGACACCTAATTTTAGGTGTACAAATATCATTTCTCATATTTTAGGATTACTTGTTAGCTATTTTTTTTATTTTACTTTATTTCTTATTCCCTAATTATGAGAGAAATTTATTTTGCATGTTGAACATGTTCTCCTATCTTTGATTTCTTATATCTTTTCGAGTTACTTATCTTGTTCGTGTTAAATATATAATTCTTTGTGTTAAGTTTGTATTTGACTGTGTCGAAGTCTGTGTGAAGTTTTCGAAGAAGTTTACTTTGATAGAGTCCAATAGAGTCAAATTTATTAAGTGGGAGTCAAAGTTGTGGGCATTCGATAGGTAGTCGAAATGCATGTTGTGCTCAGTCAATTATAGATAGTTAGAGAGATTGCTTGGTGTACAAGCAATCTCAAATATAAATCGGGAGACATCGTTATTTGTAATAGTAGAAATTAAGTTAGAATTCAATAAAAATACTCTTCTCCTAAAACCTAACCCACT
>OZ012741.1:63507250-63669750 GCA_963859935.3 Lathyrus sativus
CCCCTCCGCGGGGACACGTCATCTCCCAACTGCCCTCCTTCGAAAGAGCAGGTCAAACCCACTTTCCGGGGATCACGGGACAGTTGGACTAGGGCGAAGACCACGTTCTGGTCTTCACCACGTCACGTAAGCCCTAGCAGTCATTAGGGTTGGGCCTGGTCATCCAGCCCACCTCAAATGACCGTTGACCCAACGCTGGGGTCTCTCTATAAATACCCTCTTCCTCAAGAGGGTCAGGTAATTCACTTCTTACCCATTTTTCTGTACTTCGCCTTCGCTCTGCCCAACTCCTTACTTTGGCATCGGAGTGTTTTTCAGGTACACCCCCCTTTTTCCTCCTCATCATCGGTGAACAGGTAGCAGTCCAGCAGCGTGTGGCCGACCCGTGATCCCCTTCTGATCAGGTCAGATCACAAACCTTTGTAGTTTTAAAAATGATTTTATAAGAATATTTTCCAAATATTATAGGTTTTTAAATTTTTTTATTTTAGATTGAAAGACTAATTTTTAGATTCTTTAATATAAAGATATATTATTGAAGATAAAAATATTGTCAAAATCACAATTAAAAAAAAAGTGTTTCAAAAATAAAAGAACTATTTGAAAATAGTTTTAAATTTAAGTAATTTTTTTAAAAATTTAATATCTAAAAAATATTCTGACAAGATGATGAAATATTTAAATAATCTTTTCATTTCATAATTTTATAAAAAAAATTTAAGAAAATACATAACACTATAAAAGTTATTTTTAAAAAATAGTTGAAATAAAGCCAATCGTAGCCTATAGAGTTAATGTCTTTCTATGTTTTTTAATTATTAAAGGTATTTTGAAATTATCTACTTTATACTTTATTTTGGATTGCTTTATTTTGGAAGTGTAGTTAACTTATAGGTAATGATTAATTAATATAACAAGATTATATTATTTATCATGATTTCCAATTCAAAGTTCAAAAAGTGAAGAGAACTATAAGTTATTTTTTTTTGGGTTTGAGACTCTTAAACACAAATCTAGTATTGTTTAGAAAATGAATGTAGATCATGCAAGGTGCATATAAGCTTGATAAATAAATTGTACACGTTACTTTTAATTGACACCTTAATAATTTCATCATTCTGATTTTTATTGTATTTTCGATTTATTGAGTAAAATCGGTCTATAATATATCCTTATTAAAAACTTTTGTTCCTGCACATTTTTAAAAACTCTTATTTAAAAAAAAATTAAACTATTTTTAATCGAAGAATGACTATTTAACATCTCATTCTAGACCATTCTACGCTTATATTCAACCTAACAATTATCATAAATAATTGATCTTTTGATCATGTCTTGCAACTTTTAAAATTATGAATACGGGAAAGGACGATTTGAAATGGTTTATAATATAGCACTCATATTCAAGAGATAAAATTATGTGTATTGTGAATAGGATTGTTCAAAAGAACTATGAACTGAACTGAACTGACGAACCGAATTGAACTGAAGTTAAAATAATCGAATTGTTATATTAGGTTAGTGAATCAAACCATATTGCATAAAACGGTTCTAAAACCAAACCGAAACTATAATCCAACCGAACCGAAATTGAAATCGAACCGGATCAAACTGAAAATGAGAAATACTAAAAATAAGTTTTAAATTTTTTATAAAAAAAATTGAAAAATAGTTTAATGGTTCGGGTAAGGAAAAATTGTCTTCTAACGGTTCAGTACGGTTAGGAATTTCTAAGTGATATACCAAAAAAATTATTTTGGTTCGGTTCGGTTCTGAGTAAATTGAAACGGTTCAGTTCGAGTAAACTTTTATTATGGTTCGGTTCGGTTCAGTTCGGTTTTCTCACTAAACTGAACCGTGAATAACCCTAATTATGAAGGTGACAAGAAACACAAGGGGGTGGGGTTTGAATTGAGTTTCTTAAAAATAAAAAGATTTTTTTTAAAACCAATTCAATACACAACAATACGAACAACAAAAATAACACGTTGTTTTTATATTGGTTTGTTGTTAACTAAGCTACCTCCAGTCCACCCTACCAAGGTAATTTCTCCTTCTCAATAAGAACTTAATACACTATAACCAAACTGATTACAGACACCACAAAGACAATTATCTTTATCTTCTCGAGTATACAGACTAAACCCTAGTTACTCAAGGTAACCACTCACACAGATTTGAGATTTACAGACTGTGTTTACAAAAAATGCTTATAGTGAGCATATTAACACAAGTTTACGTACAGTGAAAATGATCACATAAAATGAACAACAACTCTATGTGTGTATCTATACAATATTCAAATGAATAATATTTTCAGACAAAATGAAGCAGCGTGAATAATAAGGTGCAGCGTGTGAATTATCAGCAAATTGGCAACCTCATTCAGTCTTCCAAGTATTCCTTAAATAGCCAAAGAAAGATTCGTTGGAGGGTAGAATAGTAATCTTCATGAATGAGTTGGCACCTTGAATAAGCATCATTAAGGTGGGAGACAAAATCGTAAAGTATAAATGTCCTTACCTCAAAATATTTGCGTAGTGGAAGTGTCGCAACTGCGAAAAAACAACTGGCAGAAACAAATAAAAGAGTGCCACCGAACGTTATTTATCCCAAAGGAGAGAAAGGTAATGATTGAAGAAAACATAAAAGAAAGGAGAAGACAAGGTCATCGCAACCAAATCTTGGGTTTGGGAGTCGGTTATGCAAGGGGAAGGTATGAGCACCCTTCACGTCTGTTGTACTCAACGAGATCCATGCTTGTTGTCTATTCAAAGGGTAAGTTATCTAAAAGCTAATACTAAACGGGAAAGGGAAAAGAAAAATGAGACTCGATAGAACATCGCCACCCTATGCCTACGTATTTCCTCGTGCAATGGGAAAGTCATAGTCAATGTAGTTCAGAAAACTACAGGTGATGGGGGAAAGGTTGCTCGCCAAGACATTGTCGTCTTGTGCCTATATATCCTCATCTGGTATGAGAAATCAGAGCAAACGTAGTTCGAGAAACTATGGATAAAAAGGGTGCTCGGCAAGACATCGTCGTCTTGTGCCTACGTATTCTCATCTGGTATGAGAAATCAGAGCAAAGGTAGTTCGGGAAACTACGGGTGATGGGGGAAGGTCGCTCGCCAAGACATTGTTGTCTTGTGCCTACTTACCCTCACCTGGTATGAGAAATCAGAGAAAACGTAGTTCACGAAAAAAACCACAAGTTGGTTAAGTGTTTTTTATGAGCGACGCTAAGTTCTCATTCTAGCAGTTAGGGACAATGCTTGTTTGCGGTAGAACAGAAAAGTAACGTGCTCTTTTTCTGAAAATGAGTTTGAAGAACAACCCTGAAGGATAAAAAGTTTGAATTTTGTTTAAGAGTTTTAATGAAGTAAATTGAATTTGTTTGAGATTCATGTTGCACTAAAGACTATAATATAGGAGCAAATGCGTCGCATATCACCCACGGGGCATACACTAAACACTCTAGACAAGTGAGGAGAAACGCCCCACTCATCATTTATCATATGCTTAAGGCTCATGGTGCACAACGTTCATCGTCTTTGTTAAGTGTCTTAGAATTGTTTGAGATGAGAAAAGAAGACTCAGAAGGAAATACTAAAGGGAACTGAACACCCTAATGTTATCATATAAAATGGTCCTAAGGTTAGGATGAAAGGGAATTCTACATAATGTTATCATACAAATGATGGACCTAAAGTTGAGGTCAAAGAGGGACTATCCTAATTGTTATCATACAAAATATTAAAAGCCTAATGTCTCTCCTACTCCCGCCTTAATCATAAATTAAGTGGGACTAGGAATGCTAAGGGATCATGTGAGCAAGCACAAGTAAACATTATCCAAGTCAATCACACAAAAAACGATGTCGTGTTCTCAGCTAAGAAACAAAACTGAGTAACTCCTCGTCAACGACCAAAAGAATGATGACGTGATCTTAGCCACAAGGCAAGACTGAGTGACTCCCCATTCACCACAGAGTACAACGAAACGGTAACCAACAAAAACAAATTATTAATTGAATTGGCATACAAGTCAAACATACAACTAGGAGTGAAGACTCCTCAATCAACAACAATTTATAATAAAAAATGCAAAACCCTAAATATGCTTCAAATCATCAACAACATGGAAAAGAATATGTCAAAGTTATACAAGTGTAAACTGAACCAAAAACAGCGGCAACAACAACGCTCTAACACAACATAGTCGTAAATTCCAGAAAGCAAGCAAGAACTACGTTTAATGGCTCCTATCTTCAGAACATAAGTGTATACGTAAGCATTTTTCCCTACATTCAAACCAACTTATGCACAAGGGGAGTTTAGTATAATCAACTAATGAAAACTCATATGCAATTCTAAATATTGACAAGATCAAGCAAGCACAAATATCTCAAGTCTCATCAAGACGATTCAAGAATCATCGAGATAAATGAACAAAGTTAATCACCAAGATTCTAATGGAAGTTAACATCAAGGAAATATTCACAATTGTACATCAAAGACTAAGCTAACGAATTTTAATCAATTATAAATAAAAGATAACAAAATCTAATCACAAGCTAAAATCAAGAAATTATCCACATGTTAAAAATTAATCCCAGAGAAACAAACTTCAACAATTAAACTCAATACTAACCAAGAATCAATCAAGTTCAAATAAAAAATCCATTAAGAAGTCAATTAACAAAATTGAACTTAGCAAAGGTATGTCAAACAAATTTCCATTAAAGACTCATGTTGGGGAATGAGATAACATATGAGTCACGAGGAATGATTGTGCCAAATACAGTTGGATTTTTGGTTTAGGCAAGGGACCAGATTGATGGTGATTGGATTTTTGGGGATTTATTTTTGGTTGCCAACGAAAGAGGACTTTGGAGGTGAACTACCAGGCGAGAACTAGTATTTTAAAAGGTAGACTACCAGACGAGAACTGGTGGCAAAGATTTCGACAGGTAAGACTTTCACACACTTTTTTTATTCAATTCAAGATCGGTTTTTGTTGATTTGTGAGTTATGTGAATATTGAATTTGCCTGTGGATTTGTGAGATTAAGATTTCTTTTAAGTTTTATTTGTTTGTGTTTTATGGTTTTTTCTTTGAAGCATGTATGATAGATGAGAATGCAGAGATGGGATATATTTTCTTTTAACATCTGGTGTTATATGGGGATTTTAATATTTCTTTTTTTCTATTAAACATTCCATGTGTCGAGGTATTATACGTTGGTTTGTTCTAATGAGTCATGAACACTAACCATGAATGCTTCCCCTCCCTGTGCATTTTTTTATATACTTTTTTTTAATATAAGATATTAGGTTTTGTTTATAATTGGTTCATGAGTCTAATTTTGCTATTTCACACTCCTTGAAGTCTTATTATTGTTTATTAATTAATTTCTCTTTTATTTTGTATATTTAATTAATATATGGTTATAATCCATTTTAATTCATTTAGTTTAAATTAGTTTCAATCTTAGTCTAGATATTTTATAAGTCAATCTCAAAAATACAAAAAAAAAGTAAAGAACACAAAACATATTTAATTCATAATAAAATAGGCTTTATTTTTTAGAAATTAATAAAATATAAAAAAGAAACAATAAATATTCTAAAATATACAAAAATATATATAACTAATTAATTAATACTGCGTTAATTAGGATTAGGATAATCTTTAGGATTAATTCCTTTTAAATATCAACCTTAGGTCATAGAATTAGGTTAGTATTCTCTTAAGATGTTAACTAGACAACCTATAATTTGGTTCCTTTTCTCCCATGAGAAAGTTAGACACGAGTCATCCTTAGTCGAGATATAATTCTCCTATCCCATGACATAGTCGAGAAAGAGGTAGATTATTTTCCGCTTGAGAGAGGTATGTGGCATACTCGTCGATTCTATATCCGAGTTGGAACCCTTCTCCTAATGCAAAGCAAAGACCCGTCTTCCACATGTTTGTGGTGGTTTAAGTTGAGTATTCTCCTTAATATGAAAAATTGTATCTTCTCCTAAAATCAATCAATAAACTTTTATCTACCCTTTTAGGGGAACTACAAATGCTCTGATTCTATTTCTGTCAGGATAAGTAGGCACAAGTAGTGATGTCTTGGCGAGCATACTTAGGAATAACACCTTAGGTCTCCCTTTTCTTTTGACCCTTTAGCAGAAAAAATAACAAATAACACATTAAAGCAAGAGGTTCCTATAGAATACTACAGATACTTAGGATGCTCGCACCTTCCCTTAGTATAACCAACCCCCGAACCTTATATTCTCTTTTGCTTTGCATGCATTTCATATTTGGGTTATTTTCTCTTTTTCCATTCCCTTGGATAAATTAAAGATCGGTGGTGAATTAAAATTTGTGATTCAAGTTAATTAATAGCTTGATATCCGATTTTCACCGCGGCATCGTCCACGACCAAAAGAATGATGTTGTGATCTCAGCCACAAGGTAAAACTGAGTGACTCCTCGTTCACCACAGAGTACAACAAAATGATAACCAACAAAAACAAAGTATCAATTGAATGACATACAAGTCAAACATACAATTAGGAGTGAAGACTCCTCAATCAACAACAAGTTATAATCAAAAATGCCAAACCCTAAATATGCTTTAAATCATCAACAACATGGCAAAGAATATGTCAGAGTTATACAAGTGTAAACTGAACCAAAAACAGCGGCAACAACAGCGCTCCAGCACTACATAGTCGTAAATTCCAGCAAGCAAGAACCACACTTAATAGCTCATATCTTCATAATAGAAGTGTACACGTCAGCATCGTTCTCTACATTCAAAATAACTTATGCACAAGGGGAGTTTAGTAACATAAACCAATGAAAACTCATATGCAATCCAAACATCGACAAGATCAAGCAAGCACAAATATCTCACGTCCCATCAAGACGATTCAAGACTCATCGAGAAAAGTGAACAAAGTTAATCACCAAGATTCTAATGGAAGTTAACATCAAGAAAATATTCACAAGTGTACATCAAAGACTAAGTAAACGAATTTTAGTCAATTCTAAATAAAAGATAACAAAATCTAATCACAAGCTAAAATCAAGAAATTATCCACATGTTAAGATTTAATCCCATAGAAACAAACTTCAACAATTCAACTCAATACTAACCAAGAATCAATCAAGTTCAAATACAAAACCCACTAAGAAGTCAATTAACAAAATTAAACTTAGCAAAAGTATGTCAAACAAATTTCCGTTAAAGACTCAACAAAGTTTTAGTTTATTAAGATTCAACTATCATCAACAACTTTATTCAAGAATTCAAATCACATTCAACCAAAATTCTATCAAAAATTAACACAGATCTTAATTGAAGTTATAAACAAGAGTTAAGATCCAGAATTAACAAAGAAAAATGCATTAAGAAATTAATCAAAGAAAAGAAACAATTAACAATTATGAATAAAATTAACTAACAATTAATAATTTAACATAAACCTTGTCAAAAATTACCAAAAACAATTAGGAAAATTAACATACAATTACCAATAAAATTCAATTGATTAAAAATCACCAAAAGGATAGCAGGATATGGTGAAATAGCATAAACCGGGTGCAAGCCGTAGACTGGCCGCGAGCTTCAGGCCTTGCGATCATGAATCAATAGGATGAGTGAGTAAAGATAAAGGTGTGCATGGAAAACAAACATGGGCCTCACGACCTATTAACCCAACAACAACTACTTACTAACCCACATCCAAAGTTCTATTCTTCAAGATCCAAACACAGTGAAATACAAACGCAGGGCACAACAGCAACAAAGAAAACACGGCAACGACGACAACAAAGAAAACACGGCGACGACAACAACAAAGAAAAATGGTGATGACGACAACAAAGAATGCTCAGAATCCAACTAACTCATCACCGCTTGATACAACGGAAACGAGTTAAACAACGACGGTGCATCAATGAATTCCGACCTTCTCTGTGCCATGAACTCTATCCTCAAATCGCTCATTCTCTTCCCGCTTCTTAAAGCATAATGAGGGCTCCGAAGAAGCTTATGTTGTCGTGAAAAAAAATTGAGTCAAGGGGATAAGAAGACGGTTTGATGTGATGAAGTGAGGGTTTAGTGGTTGAAAAGGATTAGAGTTTGACGTTAAAGGAAACAGTGATTTTGCGTGGATAGGGAAGGAGAAGAAGTTAGGATTCGTCTTGTGATAAAGAGGGTGTAGAAGGTGAGTTAGTGGCAGTCTTTTGGAGAAGTTTTAAGAAATTGCAAAGTTTTGTGTTGATGTTTGCAGTGAGTTTTTTTTATTTTCTTTCTGCTCTGCTAAATCTTCTCTCCACTGTTATGGTTCTGTTTCCCTTCTTATATTCAAATAAAACGTAAAACTTATTAATTAAGTTTTTAATGGTACAAAATTGTTTCCATGGCAGGTTTTGGCTGTGGCAGCAGGTTGGTTCACGCATGGTACGGTTCGACGTGATGAAGATTTTTGGATTGTAGTTGGAGGTGGTATTGTGAATGGTTTTGCTGCTGTTTTTTGCATGATTTCCATTGTACATTTGTTGTGTTTTGTGAATGATTTTGAATTCCGTCTTGTGTCGATTTGTCGTTTGCATCCGTATTAGCTTGGTGGGATTACAAGGTTTGGCCTGAAAATTGCTTCATTATGAAGCCCAGTTTTATTTCGTGGCTGCTGCAAGAGTTATCCGTTTTGCTGTTGTGGATCCTAGCTGGAATGAAACTTTGCATAAAATCAAATCTTTGTTGAAAAATAGTGTAACTTAATGTAATGGGATTTCCTGGATAAATTGGGCCTTCAAATTGTGTACACTTCATGAATTTCCTAATGGGTTTTAAAATCAACATGGCTTTTTTTGTAAGATTTTATAGAACTTGAATACCCCTTTTTTGTACACTACCAACTAGACTTGAATTTGTAATGAAATGAGCTTGTAATGAACCATTGACACCCTCCATATCAATTTGAATTACGTTGAAACATCTTGATTGCACTTGAATGATAAATGCTCGATTTTTCCATGCTAATCCAAGAATCTCATAAACCAAATTCTAACATTCTTGAATTCTCATTTGAAATGAACAAAATATTGAATAAAGCCTGAGAAATATAATCAAGCATGAATCAAGCTTAAACTTGAAATGAACCAGAACTTTGAACTAATGAAACCACCAATCAATCTTTGAATTTTTCCCACAATCAACCTCTACGAAACACTGTATTATTATCATCAAAACTAAAGGCTATATTTTGATGAACAATTTTTACGAGGTTTAACCACATAAATATGTCAGAGTGAGGTTTGTAACCTTCCCCTAAATTTTATATTGTTAAAAAAAAAATTCATCTTAGATTTTCAGAGTTAGGTTTGCAAGCTCCCCCCTGAATTTAAGACTTTAAAATAATCTTAACACATAAATGTATATAAGCAGCATGAAAGAAATTACTTCTCTTATGGAACAAGTCAGATTGTTACAACTTTCTCTTCAGACAGAATCCTGGTCACTATCTTCCCATAAGGCAGAAGCTTGGTTGTAGTGATTGAAGTAATATCCCAGATTGTAACGCATGGGAAATAAGTAATCTTTCAGAATCCTTATTTAAGTATCAGAAGGTCTGGATATCGATCTCAGCACAGAGCATGATTTTTTAGAGCTTTTTGATGTCTGGTTTTAGATGATAGGTTATATAATATAAGTCTGATTGAAAACATAACTTGTTCAGAGCACTGGTTAAACTTTTTTCTGAGCACTGATTTCAAAACACAGTCTTGATCAGAATTTGTATATGCCTGATTCAACTTTGATTTAATGAAACACTTGGTTCAAAGCCTTAAAAGATAAAACATTTGGTTAGAATGATGAACTTTCTCAAAGTTCTCAGAAAAATTACCAAGTTAAAACTATAAGGAACATGTGGGTTTTCATAATGGAAATTAGATATATCAAAATCATACACTCTTTCTCTTCCTTTGTCATCATTCAAAAAGAAGTAAAAAGACAAAGTAAATAATCCAAAAAATTCATTTCATTAATCAGATACGGGAATAGATACATAAATGACAAAGAAACAAAATAAAGATAACAAAAAGAGGAAATATTAAGATTAAGAGAATTTAGGCAGTCTTGACAGAATCTCTCCAAGCATCTCTTCAATCTTTGTTGTCCTTTCCTTCACTTCAGTATTCTCTGCAGCAAGGTCCTCCAATTTCTTCAAAATGTATTCCTTAGAATCAAAGGTCTTCTTGGTGCCAGAAACACTTGCAGCTTCAAGAGAAGTCTCCACAAGAACCAATATAGTCTGAACTGGGAGCGGAGGAGAAAGAACTTCGGGTGTAGGGAGCAGAAGAGTGGTTGGAATCTTCTAAAGTAGAGGTTCGACAATACTAGAGAGTCTGGCATGAAAGTTCCTTTTAGCTTCCTTCAGCCATGCAACTTTCATCTCTTCAGAACTTACCTTTATTCAACTTCTGAAGGCGTTGGTCAGATCACACACTTCAGAGAAGTTTTCATTCCCTTTGCAAGATTCAGTGAGAGTTGTGAGTCTGCCAACAACATCCTCTTCAAATTGAGCAAATAATGCATCCATGGGAGTAGGACAGATGTTCGTTTGAAATCGAGTTTGGTTGGAAAAATATTGATAGGGTCTGTCTGGGTAGACAATGAGTTTAATTTCTGACTCATCATCAAAATTGACGGTTGAAGGGTAAAAGTGGGTGTCAGATTGAGATGTGTTTGATGGTTGAGGAGTTTCAGAAGGAGTTTGAGATATGGGTGAAAGGTTCCCAGTCAGGGTAGTTCGGTGCATTGAGACTGGGTTAAGAGAAATGATGGAAAGGTTAGAAGGTCATGAACAGATGAGGGTAGGATGATTGGGATTTATAGGTCAGAAGATATGTTAAGATTTGGATTTGTGGTTTGTGGAACAGAGCGAACAATGGGTTCTATAACGAATGGAATGGAATAAGTTATAGTGGTTGTGGGGTGGATGAACTATTTACATCAGTAATTTGAGGAGAAACAAAAGGAACAACAATTCTAGTAGCAACAATAGAAGCAATAGAGGATGCTTCAAAAGAAGTCTCCAGAGGTTCCTTAGCATTCTTAGCCCATTTGGGGAAAACTTCCTTATCTCCTTGATAGCTTTTTCTTTTCTTCTTTTGATTTTGAGTAAACTTACATATCTCCTTGGAAGGCTCAGAAGTTGATGGAATGGCATTAGAATAGTTATTGTTGACTTCTCTTCCCTCATAAGAAGCACATCTTGGATTGGAGAATAGAGGGAAGTAATCCAGAGGAATCCTTCTTTTGTGGATGACCTCCTTGAGGATCTCAGCAACTATGCTTTCAATAGCAGAAATCGTTCCCATATTCTTTATAGTCTTGGGGTTAAGGAAACATCTTACATAAGATACCAGTTCCTGAGACTTTTCATCATGTATTAGAGAGTCTATTAGACAGCTCTCCATCAGAATATCTGAAATAAGTCTGCCAAAAGTAATCCAAAATCTCATCTTTTTGCTTCCATTTCTTGAGTCCTTCTCAAAATCACTTAAGAACCGAAAGAGGAATGGAGGAAGTTTCACTTTAAATCAGAAACAATAAAATGTAAAACATATTGTTGGTCAAGGTTGATGTAGTTAAGAGAGTTGGTTGCATTTCTGGGATTTAAACAACCAAGAATGATTCTTGCTCAAACCCTCAGAATATGATGAAGGTTCTTGATTTTGCTAGCATGGCTTCTAGTGATGGAAATAGCCTTGGGCACCTCCACAATATCAGATCTTCTCTCATTCATCATCTCACACTTGACTCTATTATCATCATGACCAATGAGTTTGGAAATGAGATTCTCAGTAATGACAATCTTTTTTCCCAAAACAAAAGAGACTATTTGAGTAGAGGAGGTCTTGGCATGAATCCAATTTTTTTATAAGAAATAGGAAGACAGATCCTTGAAAACAATCAAAATATGTGTCCCCGCCTTTATTTTGAACAGCAGGTAGAAGGTCAAATCCATGAGCCTTCAAATTGTCAAAGTCAACCATAAGTTCGTGGAGAACTTCCAAGTCTTCTTCAGGTGTAGAAAATGTGACTTCGGGAGTTTCATATGCATCTTGAGTATAGAGAAACCTATTAGGATACACAGTAGATGGTGTCTAGTGAGATTAGAGAAGATGTGGAATGCTCGAAAGGTTGTGACAAGGCGGCTCTATGAACAACTCTTTGAAAGGATGCATTTTAAAGATCTTCAACAGTGACTTGTGGTTGTTGCTGAAGAGTTTGTTGTTCTTGTTGTTATGGTTGTGAAGTAGACGATTATTGTTTTTGTGAAGCCATTTATGCAGAGAAAGAGAGAGAGAGAGAGAGAGAGAGAGAGAGAGAGAGAGAGAGAGAGAGAGAGAGAGAGAGAGAGAGAGAGAGAGAGAGAGAGAGAGAGAGAGAGAGAGAGAGAGAGAGAGAGAGAGAGAGAGAGAGAGAGAGAGAGAGAGAGAGAGAGAGAGAGGGGTTTTAGGGTTTGAGAACTTTTTCAGTTTTAAAACATGAAAGTATGGGGAGTGAATAGTTGCGAAGGTGTGTGAAGTGAGTGGAATGGGTTTAAACAGAGATTTTCGCAATCATGACAAAAATAAATAATGATAATGGCAATTATAAAAATTAGCACAAAAACTGACAAAGGGGAGTAAGACGAAAAAGATTTAACCTAATCCCAATATTAACGATTAAACCCAATGTGTCATGCAGAAGTTAGAAACCGGTTTAGTTTTCTAAGATAAGTATCTTTATAACTATTCTGTTTTCCAACACTAATTGGCAACTATTTAATGTGAAACTGTTTAGTATCTAGAAAAGTAGATTTGTTTAACCAAACAAATTCCAACTAGATACCTCTGAACTTATGAAACCTTCTCACTTCTGAAGACTCACACGTTCAAAACCAAAGAAAATCTCAGAGTCTCATTTTATCGTTATAAGAGATTGACATTCTGAGATAATCATCAGATTCATTCTGGACATGATTCCATTTTTAAATTTTCAGAATGAAAACGAATCTATCTTCAGTAAGGGGTTTTATAAAGATATCAGCCCATTGATGGTCTGTATCACTAAATTTTAGATCTAAAATACCCTTCTGAATATAGTCACATATAAAGTGATGTTTTATCTTAATATGTTTAGCTATAGAATGCAAGATGAGATTCTTAGGTAAATAAATGGCAGAAGTGTTATCAAAAATTATAAGAATGTTACTCTCATAAATCTGAAAATCTTGTAGTTGACTTTTCATCTAGAGTATCTGAGTGCTGCATCCAAAGGTTGCATGTATTCAACTTCTACAATTGATATTGCTATTGTTGATTGCCTTTGATGAACCATGAGATCAGGTTATCTCCTAGAAACTGATAGCTTCTAGAAGTGATTTTCCTTTCAAGTATATTTCCATCATAGTCAGAATTACAATAGCCTACTAGCTTGTAATCTTTAGATTTTCTATCACACAAGCCAAGGTTAATACTACCTTTCAGATACCCGAAGATTCTCTTAACAACAATTAAGTGGGATTTCTAGGATATGATTGGAAGCAATTAAATAAACAAACACTAAACAAAATTTCATGTCTAGAAGCAGTCAGGAATAGAAGAGAGCCAATCATACCTCTGTATAGATCCCGATCTACCTTACCACTTACCTCATCCTTTTCAAGTATGCATGTAGGATGCATAAGAGTCTTAGATATCTTTCATTCTGACATGTTAAACTTCTTTAGAATTTCCTTGGTATACTTGCTCTGATGATGTACGTTCCTTCTAGACTCTGATTGATCTGAATCCCAAGAAAGAACTTAATTTCTCCCATCAGACTTATCTAAAACTCTCCCTACATAGAATTAGAAAAATCCTTGCACAATGTAGCATTAGCAGAACAAAAAATAATATCATCAACATAAATCTGAACAACAAGAATATCATTTTTGAATGTTTTACAAAAAAGAGTATATCTACCTTCCCTCTGGTTAAACCATTTTCAAGAATAAAATTGCTTAGTCTTTCATACCATGCTCTAGGAGATTGTTTAAGACCATACAATGATTTCATAAGCTTGAAAAAAAATCTAGACTTTTAAAGTTTTCAAAGCCAGTAGGGTAGATATAGAAATCCCCTTAGAATAAATCTTAGGATTTTACATACTATTTTAATATTTTTAGTGTATTTTACAAATTGTGTGATTGTTTGGTGTTCCCACTTGGGGTTTTTGTTTGTCAGCTTGGGCTTTTGGGTTTTTATTTGGGGTGTGGGCTTACTTTGAGCTTATGGAGCATGAAGACATCAAAGGAGAAGATTGAGGATAATAATCAAAGCTTTGTGCATGAAGATTGCCCGGATTGAAGATGTTTTGAAGGCATAGGATAATAGGAATAAGCAGAGCCTTAGAATAGACTGAATTATTTTGTGCAAACATGGATAGCTTCAGGTGCTTCCATTCCTCTCTATGACATAAAGTCCCCCTATGGTATTCACCTCCCTCCTTTGGAGGGATAAGTGGCTTTACCTTAGAGGTATAACTTTGAGGGAAACAGTCTGTTACAATGTCAACTGTTCATAGACTTCCTTTGGTCGTCAATGAATTGTTTGACATTCAATTTATTCTGATAAATCAATTCTTTGCTGGAGAGTTTGCCTTGAAGAAAGAAGCCATTGAAGATAGGGATGAAGATCAAAGATTGACAAAGATGAAGATTATTCATGTCAAAGCTGTGCAACTGTTGAAGCTAGGGTTTTCTGCTGTCTGGAGCTATTTGCTGTTTGATGCTGTCAACTGGTTAAGATTTTGTGCTTGCTTGAGCTTGGGGGATTTCTTGAAGATGGAAGCTTATTGTAGCTTGGGTATCATTGGAGTTGGATTTTTGGGGTTCATTGGAAGATTGATGTTAATCAATTGTCAGAGTTTGTCGTTTTTCGTAGTTGCTGCTGTAGGAGCTGGGGTTGTGCTGTCAGGGCTGGTGTGGGATTTTATTTTCATTGTTGTATTGTTTGTTAATTTTTCCCTTGAGGTTGAAGTGAAGTTGTTTTATTTTGCCTATTGTTTTCTAGGTTCGAGGTCGAGTGGGACTCCCTTGCCTCGCTTGTACTGCTGCATTCATGCATTTTACTGCTTTACTGTATATATGTTGTTGCTTTTCCGTCTATCCCTTAGGATCTCTGTTTCTCTCTGCGCAAGAGAGAAATATGACAGACATTAGGATTCTTATCCATGCATGACAACATTAGGGTAGATTTTGATCCCCTTTTCAACCATAGGTTTTAGAGTTGTTGTTTCTCTTCTATCTCAAAACAATCAGAAAAATACAATAAAAGGATAAACATCAATAAAAAAACAGTTCTTGCGTAAAAGACTGTAAACTAATCAAAAGAGTCATTTTTGTCCGCTTGGACCCGTAATCAGGAGAAAACCTTTTTCAAAAGGATAAAAAAACAGTCAAACAAATATGTGTCTTTCGTAGCCCGAACTACGTTTGCTCTGATCTTTCATGCTGTATGAAAGTACGTAGGCATAGGATGCGATATCCTAGCGAGAAACCTTCCCTCCTTTCCCGTAGGTAGGCGAACTACGTTGACTCTGATTTCTCGTTCCAGACGGGAATACATAGGCATAAAGTGCGATACTTTGCCGAGTCATTTTATTTTCTTTTAACCTCAGACTTGTAGAGTAGATAGAATAACAATCCGTACTAGAAAACAAGCGTGGATCGCGTCGAGTACGACGGACGTGAGGGGTGCTAATACCTTCCCCTTGCGTAACCGACTCCCGAATCCAGGATTTGGTTGCGATGACCATTCCTTTCCCGTCTTTGCGGTAGGTTTACTTTGAGCGTTTCCTTTCCCTCCTTTGGGATAAATAACGCACGGTGGCGACTCTTCTGTTCAGTCGGCGCCGATTTTCGCAGTAGCGACAGCTGGCGACTCTGCTGGGGACTGCGATGGTTCCTCATGCATTTGGGATCCAACGTCCCTTAAGAGAGTCAATCCTAGCGCTTGTTTTCCCGTCGAGGATTTTGTATGGATTTACGTTTTCTGTATTTTACATTCAGCATTATATTACTGTTATTATTGCTGTGGGTATGAGTGGGTTCTATGATTGAGAGATAAGCCGGACCTGGGCTTGAGTGCACCTAGAATTAGAGTGGAATTTAGTGGGCGCGTGCATGCTTTGCATGTACCAGTGTCTCATGAAATCCACGCTCGGACGAGGTTCTTCTGGTTGACTTCTTTTTCAACCCTTTGGGTTGAGGGGGTTGTTAGTTAGTTGGATTGTCGACTCCGGGGACCGATCATTTGGAAGTTGGCTAAGTGAGGCCTCTTCAGGACATGATGATGCCACACCTCCTGGGTATCTTATCATCAGTCTTGAAAGTCTGTGACGCCAACGACCGCATAGGATGCCATACTTTGTGTCAGTTATTAGGACACCTACCTGTGAGAGGGGCTGGGGCATGCAGGTAACTTGACCTCCAGATTACCGGTTTTCTTGATTGAGATTCAGTGATATTTGAAGACAACATTATAGGTTCTGTTGGAGACCAGGTTGGAGTACAGTTTTGGTTTGTTGACACCAGGTTCGAGCAGTGTTATGGGTCTGCCTAAGACCAGTATGGTGGATTCTTCTCAGCCAGGGGCACTTGGTCCCTTGTGTGTGCATTTTGCATTTTTGCATGACTGTTTGCATTTGCATTTCATTTTGTATATTCGTCCTCAGCCGGAACAGGGAGCTTACCCGTTTTGTCCGCTTCATCAGTTGATTTCCCGACATTCGTATTGGACTTGAGTTAGCATCTGGAAAGATCATGGCTTCAGGAGAGCAGAACTTGGTTG
This sequence comes from Lathyrus sativus, assembly GCA_963859935.3. Lineage (NCBI taxonomy): Eukaryota > Viridiplantae > Streptophyta > Magnoliopsida > Fabales > Fabaceae > Lathyrus > Lathyrus sativus. The sequence continues at coordinate 63,524,146 of OZ012741.1, forward strand.
TTACTCGGGCGGAGTTTGAATTGTTGAAGTACCAGGTGAGTCGGATCATGGAAGCCATAAAAGTTATAAATGGAGGAGGAAATGATGGTCAAAGAGCTCAGATGAACAATGTTGCCCAGCCAGTACAAACCCCTGTCAGAGGTCCATATTCCTTCAATGACGCAGAGTGTCACAATTCTACTTTCTCTACGCCAGATTCTCCAAGGATTGTTCCATCTCCAAGAGTTGTTCCGCAAGTTAATATTCAGGGCCCACTGACTGCTGAGTATATGAGAAGACTTCAGACGTTGGAAGATCAGATTGCTGCCCTGGTGAATAAGAATACTCTTGATCTGAATGCTGCGGGCATGTGTTTGGTGCCAGGTCTTGTATTGCCTCCGAAGTTTAAAGCGCCCAGTTTTGAGAAGTACAAAGGGGATAGTTGTCCGAAGCTACATTTGGTTATGTTCTGCAGAATAATGACTCCGCACATCACCAATGACAAGCTCATGATTCACTGTTTCCAGGATAGTTTGATCGGAGCATCTTTGGACTGGTACATGCACTTGACGAGTGATAGTATCAAATCATGGTCGGACTTAGCCAATGCCTTCGTGAAGCAGTACGACTACAATCTGGAAATGGCTCCTTTTCGCGTGCAGTTGCAAGAATTATCTCGTGCGGAGAATGAATCCTTTAGAGGGTATGTGCAAAGATGGAGAGAATTGGCCGCTCGTGTTCAACCACCGATCTCGGAGAGGGAAATGGTTAGCCTCTTTTTGGATACTCTGAAGGGCCATTATTATGACATGATGTTCACTTGTACAAGCTTTGAAGGCTTGATGAGAATGGGAGAGCTTGTGAGAGAGGACTCAAGAATGGAAAGCTTCGAGAGGCTCCTTATATCCCAGCTGATAAGGATGGACCAATTCTCAGTTCTCAAGAGGAATGGGAAGAAGGAAGCGATGTTGTCTCAGAACCTCTAGCGTCTCAGGCTCAGTTTTCAAACACTTCAAATCAGTAGATATATTATCGTCAGCCGCGTCGTCACGCCCGACCAAGACCAAGGAAACCTGAAAGGCAGTTTACTCAGCTACCGGTGCCGTACAGTCAGTTGTTTCCAGATTTGGTCGAAAGTGGATTAATAGTGCCGAAAGAAACTAATCCAACGGTCCCGCCTTATCCTTCAGGTTCTGATGCCAGTGCCCGCTATGAATACCATGGTGGTGTACAGGGGCATTCGACAGATGATTGTAAGGTGCTTAGAAGCCAAGTTCAGAATCTGCTAGACTCTAACAAGATCTTTATCACGCCTCAGGGTTTTGTTCGGATTATTTATTATCCTTCATCCAGTTGTATGGGTTCGTCAGTCCATGTCAGGGAATACTCCACCGAGAGTGTATGGTCGGGAGAATGTCCAGCTGAGAGCTCAGTTGAATATGGGGAAAGTTACTAGAGGTTTCTGCGCCGGGCGTCGCATTTGTTTAGTTTTCGTGCATTATTGTTTGCTGACCACCACCAGGCTTGTTGGCTGGGGTCATTGTATTTTGTACTCGGGTGTGCTTGTTTACTGCTCTTGTTGGCTTTGCATAGTGGTGTGAGGTGTTTATCTCTGTGCTTATAGCTTGGGGTGTATTTGGCTTGTCTTGAATATGTGTTTGATTTCTGCATTGCATTATCACATAACAGGTACATCAGAACCGTGGGTCTTATTTCCCGTCTCCAACTTGTTGCAGGAATTCCCTCAGAGATATGGAACAGAATCAGGCTGAATTGATTGAAGTCCGAAGCCAGCTAAGGCAGATGATGAAAGACATGCAAGAGTTACGTCTGGATCAGAAGATGCTCAAAGAGGAAAATAACCAGCTGAAGACCCAAATGAGCTTGATCATGGAAGTAGTCAAGAATGTGATTAGGAAAGAGGATGGTCAGCTATCTGAAGCTGCAGTGAAGGAGTTTGTTCCACCTGTGCCTGTGGAGCCCGTGCCTGTGGAACTTGAGATTACAAGACGTGTTGATCGACACCAACAACAACAACAAAAGATACATCTGATTCGGCAAAGGACAAGGAGGATATTTGAGGCGCCGCCTTCAACATATGCTAAGCTCTTGCAGACTTTATTGAGTTTGAAGCTGGTTGAAAAAAGAACATTGGAACCACTCACAGGAACGACGCTCCCTTATGGGTACGACACTAGTAAGCAGTGTGAATTTCATTCCAGGGCACCCGGACATGATGTGGAAAGTTGTCACGCTTTTAAGCACAACGTTCAGGACTTGATTGACGCAAAAGTTATTGAACTCACGTTGGACGGCGTAATTGTACCTAATGGTCTTACCTTAGTTGGTGCTAAGATGATGGACTTTCTCGAAGCTGCCGTAGATCAGAAGTATATTCTGCAATCATTGGTGTCAGAATCTCCCTGTCCTCAGTTGCTGCCCAGACCAAGCCTGAGGATGAAAGCGCTTGAACAAAAGGAGTCCCTGATAGTTCAGACTCGACCTCCAAGTGGTTCGAATGATCAAAGTCAACAATCTGTCCAGTCTTCGCAACAGACGTTAACTCCTTTCTAGAGTCAGCAGCCTTATCGTTATCGGTCAAACCTGCGTGCTAGACAGAGCCCAATGAAGTCAGAAAGGCAATTCACCCGGCATCCATTTTGAGCAGTATGGCTTCAATAGGCAACTTTGAAGATGGTTGGTTCAGCAGCAAGTCAGATGTGAAAGCCCGGTTCTCGAAAGACGTTTTCCTGTGTTTCATCTTGTCATTTCTTTATGTTTGTAGTTTCTTTCTTGTTAAATTGCAAACTTGTTTGTAAAACTTGTTGTTTTCCTTCAATGGATGATAATGAAATGAGTATGCATGTTTTGATTAAATCCATTCGTGTTCGCTAATTTATTTTTACAGATATCCAACGCTTGGTTAAGCGGAATCCGGGGAGGATGACGAAAATGAACGACATGCAAGCTTCCGATATTGTATGCCTTTGAAATAAAACCTGCTGATGATGTACAGGCATTGTTTCAAATCCCTAAACACCGGAGACATAAGGAAGATAATCCCTTGTCAACCCCTTTGAGCCTAGTTGTAGGAGTTTCTTTCTGAAAACGAAAAAACCTCAATGTCAACCTGGGGCAGGGTAGGTGTTAGCTAATTTGACCGAGCGTCCAAATTGCAAAAGGAGTGTCCGTTCGAGGATCAATCACACCTCCATAGGTCGTGCCTAAAAAGCCACAGTGGTTAAGCATCAGGAGTGACCCAGTCACATTATTCCCCAAAGAGTCAGACAACCAGTGTCATACGACTTGTTCAAAAAAATGAAAAGCGAAAAGAATCAAAAGCCCGCTAAGTCAAAACTTGAAAACAAACGACTTAGGAAAAAATAGGGGCATCCCGCTGGACTGGAAAATCAAAAAGAGACTCAACAGAGTCAGTCCAGGCAAAAATTAGGGAAAGAAAAGAAAAATGAAAAGGATTACAAAAGAAAAGTCCTCAAATGAAATACGAGTCGTGTGACCCCTAGTGTCAAAGACGAAAAGTGAGTGGCTGTCACTCCGAAAGCTCATAGTTCCTCGAACTATCATTCCTATATTTCAACCTCCAAGAGGTAAGCGCTAAGGTTGAATTAGCTGAACGTAGGATCGGAGAACATCAAGGAGAATGGGAGGGTTAAAATTAGACTTTGAGCCCTTATCCTTTCTTTCAAAACCGTGAACCTGACCGCGTTACAACCTTCAAAAGTACTAATTGAAGCAGGTGTGTTTCGAAGGCATACCTCGGTAAAGATCGCGTCGAAGCTGACTCCTAAAAAAGGGTTCTTCTTACCATGTTGGTACTGATGCTGATATTTTGATAAATGATTTGTGCATTATGTGTCATAAACGTTTTTTCCATTTTTCCAGTGAACAGATTGGATGTTAAAACTGTCATATGCATTGCATTAATATATCTTTTATGCAGAACAACTGGTTTTACTTACGAGTAAGCACTTGACAGCAGGAAAGTTTCCTACAGTGGAAAGTCTGATTAGGATAGAATGCAGGATGCCCGGATATTCTGAGAGCCGGGGCAAGTTATTATCAGGTGATCCCCAGTGAGGTCAACCCTCCAAAGTCGTTATTACGGGGCAATCAGGTTGAGATCCGGTAAATCTCTCGTAGCGGGAGTCACTATACCGAATCAGCCAATCAGGGGCAAAGTCATTGCAGACAGGGGCAGACCATCCTAAGAGCGCGAGGGTTATTCTTTATTCGAGAGGCACGTGATTTGAAGTTTTCCGAGGTTCAGAATGCTGGGGCATTTCATATCAGACCGTCAGGGTACAGATTTTCAGATTTCCTTTTGAGGAGTATCCCCCACAAAGGTCCCACGAGCTGGGGCATATCAGAAGCAAAAGAATTGCTTTTCTCCGTATCATCATAGCTACTCAGAGCTATTCGAGCAGATTCAGCTAATCTCCAAGTGTGAGTCGAATGTCGGGAAGCCGTGTTACCGTCTATTGACCCTTCAATCAGAAATTGTGAATTCAGACAGGATATTGTTCCAGTGTCAATCATGTATGACCCATCATGGATAGCCTAAAGTCCAATCCTTATTGGAAATTTTCAAGAAGCCCAATCCATATTGGCAATCACGGTGAGGCCCAACCTGTGGTGGCCCAATGTTTCAAAATCCAATCTTCATTGGTACGCAGGAAGACTCCGTCTGTTTTCCCCAGCAAAAGTCCAATTTTCATTGGCATGGGTAAGCTGTCCCTGACAGAATTCCAATCATGATTGGCGCATTCGGTTATTCCCCAGCGAAGTTGGCTTCACTTTTCCAGCATTTATTTTGCTGGAATAATTCTGTGATGCCTGGTTATCCCCAGCGGAGTTGGCGTTGTCTTCAGCATTTATTTCACTAAGGCGGTTTTCTGTATCCAGCTCCTCCGGCGACCCGAGCCTGCATTTGCATTTGCATATATCATCATATTTGCATCATAATTGCATTTCATCCTCAAGACGCGTAGCATGTCCATCCCATATGGAGCATTACGCCATAGAAAAATTCAAACATGCGCATATGCATACGAAGCATAAGCCAGTTTTTCTATCATCCTTCAGTGGCAACATGAAGTACTCTGTAATCAGTTCAGGGGCATTTATCCAGCATCTTTATTCAGATAGCTCTTTGGTGTTCGATTCTCAGATCATGCAACGGTTATGCTTTATTCAACGATCGGTTGATATTGACAGATTTCTCTTCCCGTCAGTTCACATTGACGATAGTTTCCCCCAGCGGGCCTTCCCCGTCTATCATTAGACATCGGGAGTTCGGATATGGTTTTCCTCCGTCTATCCTTAGACGTTGAGAGGTTTCAAAGCGATCTTTCAGATATTGGTGTTCTTTCTGTTTATTGGACGAGATGTCATTTCAAGAAGGTTTTTCTGACCGTTGATTCTTATTGACGTCGAGGCTCTTCGAAGAATGTTTGGTTTTCCTAGTTGTTGGTCCTTATCAACGGCAGGGCTCTTTGGAGATGGGTTTCCTTTCTGTCAATCCTTATTGATGATGTGGCCCCTTTGAAGATATTGTTCTTTCCATCAATTCATGTAGACAAAAGGATTCTGAAATTTGATGGGTGGTGATGAATATGGATATTGATTTTCCTTCGGGACGGTGCCTTTCTGTCTATCCTTAGACAATGTGAGTATGGATATGGGTTATATTTTTCCTTCGGGACGATGCCTTTCCGTCTATCCTTAGACAATGTGAGTATGGATATGGGTTATATTTTTCCTTCGGGACGGTGTCTTTCTGTCTATCTTTAGACAATGTGAGTATTGGATATTGGTTTTCCTTCGGGACGGTGTCTCCGTCTATCATTAGATGAGGAGAGTATGGATATTGTTTTTTCCTTCGGGAAGGGTGTCTTTCTGTCTATCTTTAGACAATGTGAGTATTGGATATTGGTTTTCCTTCGGGACGGTGTCTCCGTCTATCATTAGACGAGGAGAGTATGGATATTGTTTTTTCCTTCGGGAAGGGGGTCTTTCTGTCTATCTATAGACAATGTAAATATGGGTATGGTTTTCCTTCAGTGGACGATGTAAATATGGGTATGGTTTTCCTTCGGTGGACGATGTAAATGTGGATATTGGTTTTCCTTCGGGACGGTGCCTTTCTGTCTATCCTTAGACAATGTGAGTATGGATATGGGTTATATTTTTCCTTCGGGACGGTGTCTTTCTGTCTATCTTTAGACAATGTGAGTATTGGATATTGGTTTTCCTTCGGGACGGTGTCTCCGTCTATCATTAGACGAGGAGAGTATGGATATTGTTTTTTCCTTCGGGAAGGGGGTCTTTCTGTCTATCTGTAGACGTTGTAAATATGGGTATGGTTTTTCCTTCGGGATGGTGTTTCTGTCTATCTGTAGACGTTGTAAATATGGGTATGGTTTTCCTTCGGGATGGTGTTTCTGTCTATCTGTAGACGTTGTGAATATGGGTATGGTTTTCCTTCGGGATGGGGTCTTCTTGTCTATCTGTAGACGATGTAAATATGGTTATGGTTTTCCTGCAGGATGGTGTCTCCGTCTATCAGTAGACGATGAGAGGTGATCAAGTGCATGTTGATCCAACCTTCGGGTTTGTTATTTGTGGTGTCACACAAGTAACTGGTGTTGAAGTCAAATCTCTTTATCAGGTGATTGATCATTTTTGTTGCCAGAATAATTGGATTCAGTTCTCTGGATAGTGTCCCCCAAGCAAGGATGCAGTTTATTTCTGCAGTTGGCAAATTTTTGGGTTTATTTTGTATTCTACCGTCTCGTACCTCGAATGTTTGAAGGTTGGTCGCTCTTCAAGCCTTTAGGTCCAAGCCGCTTGAATAGGGGCAGCTGTTGCACCCTAAAATTTGACCAATCGGTCCCCATATCTGGTTTATGCTTCGACGCATTTGGCATTTGCATTCGCATACGGCATGCATTGCATTTTTATCATTCAGATTGATTTTTATCGGGATTATAGCCCCTGGCGTTTCAGGCAGTTCAGGCCGGTTGGAATAAAAGTCTGTTGAGAATTGGTGCTCGTTCCCTGTGTTTTCAGGCCATCTCGGTGCCCGGGTTTTGCTACGGTTACGCAATTGGGTTTTATTCGGTTTAATCGGCCTCCTGGCATTTTCAGTATTTTTCTGGATTTTTAATGCACTTAATTGGATTTTTCTGGATTTTATAGGGTTTTTTTAATATTTTTTAGAGTTTAAATAAATTTTCTTTTCATTTTTAGAAATTAATAGATTTTTAAAGAATTTTTTTAGATATTATAGTTTTTGACAAATTTTAGATATTTTCTTTTATTAGTAGATAGTTTTCTTTTAAAAGAGTAGGAAAAAAAACTAATAATAAAATAGATAGTTTGTTGGAGTTTATTGTTTTTTAAAGAAAAATTAATGGAATAGATTTTAAAAAAAATGAGATTAATTGTTTTTTTAGATTTTTTTTTTCCAGAATTAATTAGGTTTTTAAAAAAGGTTTTTTTTTTTAATATCAAATAATAGTTTTTAGATTTTTTAGATTTAATTAGGTTTTAGTTTTTAATTTTCATTTTTAGGATTAATTAGGGTTTATTAGATTTTAATTAGGAGTTTATGTTTAATTTTCGTTTTTAGTTAATTAGAGTTAATTAGATGTTAATCAGATTTTATTTTAATTTTAGTTTTAGGATTTAATCAGGTTTTTAGTTTTAATCAGTCTCTAATCATCATTAAGCCAGAAATTAATCCAATGGGCCAGCAATTATCCAGATCAGGCCCAAGTTCAGATCCACGCCACATGTCATATAAAGCGTGTGCCACGCGTGTAATTCCGAAGCTAGCCACCTCACTCTCTCTTTCCCTCAGGTGCTGCCACGTCTCACACCACCCCCTCACACTTGTCCACTCTCAGTCTCTCTCCTCACACGCGTCACACATGCGATAACACTCAGCCACATGTGGCTCATTCTCCCTCACTCCCTCTGCCACAGCATCCCTCGCCTGAATCCCACCGCCGACCATGCAAAGCTGCCGGCGACCACCCTAACAACCCCCTCCGGTCACCCTAACCGCCTCCGACCACCGCTAATTTCACCGGAAACTGGAAAATTCTCAGAAATCCATCCAGCTTCATCTTCTCCGATCCAAACTCATCGCTCCTCCATAGAATTTTTTTCAAAAATATTCTTTCCTCAAGAACGTTCAAACAACCTTCAACGGAGTTTTTCCAGATTCAATCATCATCTTTCAATTCTTTAGAAGAACTCCATGAACCTTCATCGTCTTCCTCAGAAAATGTCATCGCGTTCTTGAATCTTTTTCCAGAAACCTTCAACTTTCATCAAGAACATCCAACTACCTTCAATTGATTCCAGATCCGCCTGCATCCATAAGCGATCTTCAACTACTTCGTCATTTCCAGATGCTCGCGTGAAATTCTTCCGTCCAAGAGCCTTCGGTGTACATCCGGATTCAACGATCTTCATCAAGAACGTTCGTCATCTCCCTCGTCATCTGTTCCTCGCAATCTCCAAAACCTTCAAGAAATTCTTCCCAGCGTTCATCTTCTTCACCAAGCTCTCCAGGTTTGTTTTGTTGTTGTTCTTCCTTAACTATTCACGCGTTCGTAGCTCGTAGGATTGTTAGGTGTAGAATTGGATGTAGGTTTTATGATTTTTGTGAGGCGAGTGAGGATTAGGGTTGAGTTGGATAGGAAATTTGAGGCGTGTGGTGAGTTAGGGTTGGGAGGTTTCAGAGAGAGAGAGAGTTTGGAGAGGGAGAACGGCGCCTAGGGTTTCAAGTTGGGAGAGATGAACAGTGTTCGTCCAGTTACGGTTAGTTAGTTTTAGGGTTTGTGAGGTTTGCTGAATATGGACTATCATGAACTTCGGGCTTAAGCCCAAACCATTTTTACTGAATGTACCCCATTATTTCCATTCGCACCCCCTCTCCCTAGAATGAATTTCGTTGGGCCTAACCCAACTGCTATTAGCACCCCCCATGGGAAGCCTAGAGCGAATAACAAGCAATTTGATGCTATTCCCCCCCCCCCCCTCAGTATATTTGCTTTGTTGTGTTTTTTTGTTTTTTCTGAAGCCAACATGGGCCCAGCGCAATTACTGATTGCACCCCCCTTTGATGGGCCCAATATGTTCTGAAGTATTATAAACTGCTATTGGCGCCCCCCTTGTTTTCATTTTAATTGCATTTCTTTTTTTCTTTTCATTTGCATATAATTCACAAAATAAATCATAAAAAATTCAAAAATGGTCATTTTAATATGGGGATTTTTGCTGCATTTTAATAATTGTTTCAAGAAAAGTGTGAGAAAATAAAAATAGTATTTTAGGCTTTTTTCTATTTATGGTGATATTTTACATTTTAATTGCTTTTATTTTCATATTGTTTGTACATGTCATTTGGTGAATTTTGTGTATTTTACATTTTATAGAAATCCCCTTAGAATAAATCTTAGGATTTTACATACTATTTTAATATTTTTAGTGTATTTTGCAAATTGTGTGATTGTTTGGTGTTTCCACTTGGGGTTTTTGTTTGTCTGCTTGGGCTTTTGGGTTTTTATTTGGGGTGTGGGCTTGGTTTGAGCTTATGGAGCATGAAGACATCAAAGGAGAAGATTGAGGATAATAATCAAAGCTTTGTGCATGAAGATTGCCCGGATTGAAGATGTTTTGAAGGCATAGGATAATAGGAATAAGCAGAGCCTTAGAATAGACTGAATTGTTTTTTGCAAACATGGATAGCTTCAGGTGCTTCCATTCCTCTCTATGACATAAATTCCCCCTATGGTATTCACCTCCCTCCTTTGGAGGGATAAGTGGCCTTACCTTAGAGGTAGAACTTTGAGGGAAACAGTCTGTTACAATGTCAATTGTTCATAGACTTCCTTTGGTCGTCAATGAACTGTTTGACATTCAATTTATTATGATAAATCAATTCTTTACTGGAGAGTTTGCCTTGAAGAAAGAAGCCATTGAAGATAGGGATGAAGATCAAAGATTGACAAAGATGAAGATTATTCATGTCAAAGCTGTGCAACTGTTGAAGCTAGGGTTTTCTGCTGTCTGGAGCTATTTGCTGTTTGATGCTGTCAACTGGTTAAGATTCTGTGCTTGGTTGAGCTTGGGGGATTTCTTGAAGATGGAATCTTATTGTAGCTTGGGTATCATTGGAGTTGGATTTTTGGGGTTCATTGGAAGATTGTTGTTAATCAACTGTCAGAGTTTGTCGTTTTTCGTAGTTGCTGCTGTAGGAGCTGGGGTTGCGCTGTCAGGGCCGGTGTGGGATTTTATTTTCATTGCTGTATTGTTTGTTAATTTTTCCCTTGAGATTGAAGTGAAGTTGTTTCACTTTGCCTATTGTTTTCTAGGTTCGAGGTCGAGTGGGACTCCCTTGCCTCGCTTGTATTGCTGCATTCATGCATTTTACTGCTTTACTGTATATATGTTGTTGCTTTTCCGTCTATCCCTTAGGATCTCTATTTCTCTCTGCGCAAGAGAGAAATTTGACAGACATTAGGATTCTTATCCATGCATGACAACATTAGGGTAGATTTTGATCCCCTTTTCAACCATAGGTTTTAGAGTTGTTGTTTCTCTTCTATTTCAAAACAATCAGAAAAATACAATAAAAGGATAAACATCAATAAAAAAACAGTTCTTGCGTAAAAGACTGTAAACCAATCAAAAGAGTCATTTTTGTCCGCTTGGACCCGTAATAAGGAGAAAACCTTTTTTAGAAGGATAAAAAAACAGTCAAACAAATCTGTGTCTTTCGTAGCCCGAACTACGTTTGCTCTGATCTTTCATGCTGTATGAAAGTACGTAGGCATAGGATGCGATATCCTAGCGAGCAACCTTCCCTCCTTTCCCGTAGGTAGGCGAACTACGTTGACTCTGATTTCTCGTTCCAGACGGGAATACGTAGGCATAAAGTACGATACTTTGCCGAGTCATTTTATTTTCTTTTAACCTCAGACTTGTAGAGTAGATAGAATAACAATCCGTACTAGAAAACAAGCGTGGATCCCGTCGAGTACGACGGACGTGAGGGGTGCTAATACCTTCCCCTTGCGTAACCGACTCCCGAATCCAGGATTTGGTTGCGATGACCATTCCTTTCCCGTCTTTGCGGTAGGTTTACTTTGAGCGTTTCCTTTCCCTCCTTTGGGATTAATAACGCACAGTGGCGACTCTTCTGTTCAGCTGGCGTCGATTTTCGCAATAGCGACACTTATTAAGTATGTTAGACTTGTTTGAAGATGAGAAGAGAAGAAGGAACACTAATGAGAACTAGTCAATCCTAAAAGTTATCATGCAAAGTGGACTTAGAGTTGAGTTTGAAAAGGGAACTACCTAATGTTATCATGCATAGTTAGGCACCTAATGTCTATCATAACCTCAAGAGGTTAGAGAACTTATGGGGAGCATGGCAAAGAAAAGCAAGAGAAGAAGAAAAAGAAGAAGAAGAAATGCATATGCAAATGAGAATGCAATCAAAATGCAACACATAGAATAATAGTGGGAGGGAAATAGTGTGGGACAGTAGCCACCACAAGCTCATCTCAACCAAGCATGCATATGGAAATGCAAGAAACAAGAATAAGAACGAGTGAGATGCATCAAAAGCAAACAAACAAGTGACAAACACAAAGAAAGGGTCCTCGTGGATTCATCACTTTAGGTTAGCTTCAAATTCCTCCTAAGGTGGCACCAAGCTACCTTAAATGACACTCCAAGGTCATTGGCATAAGGGAGATTAAAAGAAAAGAGCTCAATAGAAATATCAAAACAAAACAAGAAGAGATGCAAGCAATAACATGAAGGAAGCAAGCAAGTATCATTTAAGAGTTCAAGTTGAAAGCACACAAAGAAATGCATCAAACAACAAGCAATGAACAATATTTTGACCTAAAAATGAACATACAGCAAGCTCAACATGTCTAAAATATGAAACAAGAAGAGTTGAGAGCTTATTGGATCCATACAAGTCATTTCCAATCCAAACTAGGTCAAGCGCTTGTGTGAGCTGTCCTATGAGATGACCTAACTTGTAAGTCACTTCAAAAATAGGAAAAGGGCTCAAAAAAATATCAAATAAAATGCACAAAGAAGCTACATAAGTTGGCAACCAGAGTCCAAGAAATCAAGACAAATGTCCTTTCAAAGCACCATCAAAAGAATTAAATCATTTGGATGTACCACTTTGAAATGGAAGAAACAAGTGCAAAAAGAAAAGCCCAAAAAGTCAACCCAAAAGTCAACAACCAGGGGCAAAATGGTCCTCAAAAATTGATCAACTCATCATTGAGATGTGGATCAATTTTTAGTCATTGGACCAAAAAAGAATGAGAGAAATAAATGCAAACACCAAACATGTTACAATTCAAACCAATTAAAACTATTCCAATACTTAATTCAATTTTTAATTGAAAATAAAATTGAAAAATAAAATAAAAAATATCAACAAAAAGTAGACACTTCAAAGTTGACAAAAAATATTTTTGGTGAATTTTGGAAGTATTGGAACTATTTTAATTAACTAAAATTGTAAACAGAAAAATAAAATATAAAACAAAAGAAATTAAAAAGAAATAGAAAAAGATGCGTGACAAATAGCAACAAAAAACAACTCAGAAATGGATTGGGCCAGCTAGGGGGTGTGCATAGCAATGCGCCCCAAAGCCCAGCAGGAAAAAACAAAAATGAAATAAACCAGAGAAATCACATGCAACAGGTCAACAAGTGCATACCATGGAAATGCAATTAGGGACGTATGATGGCTTGGTAATCCAATCATGTGGCTTAAAACATGACAACACATTAATGAATTTCAAAATGAATCACATGTTCATAAGTCAAACACGGTCCACCGTGTTTCTTAATCCTAACCGTTGGGATGGAAAGTAATCAAATCAGACGCTCAACACACTGTCACGTACTTCATCTTCCTCATGGAACCATGGAAAAACTAGAGGCGGCCAGACTGAACTTCCGGTCGTCTTCCTCACACGTCCGGCTACCGCGCCTTATCAACAACACACACAAACTTCAATACTCAACCGTTTCGCACGATTTTAATACCAAAATTTCACTAGAGATCACAAGGATCTCATTTCTGGCCTCAAAACTCACATATCCTGCAATATACGTACAAACCGAAACCAACAACAATGATCATCCAAAATAAAAGTTCATGAAAACATCTCCAATTTAATCCAAAACTCATCTAGAGCTCACGTAGATCACAGATCAAGTGTCAAACAAGCAAAATCATGCACAAACAAGCCAAACCAAATCTAAACAAAAATGAGCATCATCCACCAATCACAACCAATGTCAGTTTGTTTTACATTTTAATGATCTACATTGATCCTACGTCTCAAGCATGCAAAAATGGCAGTGAATTGATGCTTAACAAGAGTGTAATGTTGAATTTCAATTACCTAGTGGAGAACTTCCACTGAGCCTTCAAATGGAGCTCAAGCTTGCGAGTAATTGCCCAGAATCGTTCACTGAACTTCAAGGAAGCTTTCTCAATTCACAATTTCTCCTGAAACAGCTTCAATCTCCAAATTTGAAATTTGAATTTCTCCCACTTTTTGAAAACTGAACTTAATGAATTTGCCTCCAATTTACACTTCTCAGGGTTTGTTCATGGCCAAGACAATATATATGATGGATCTTGATGATAATTAGGCCCAATCAAAGCCTCTAACAGTCCATACCAAAATCCAAGGAATTGAAAATTTCCAAGTTTCATGTACACGAAAATGCGCTAATTTTGGCTCCAAAATGGCTTGAAACACTTGCTGGTATCTCATGGAGCATGAATGGTCAGGATTGGAGCCTTGTTTGATCTCAATGGCTCATGTTGATTGTGTAACTTCATAATGAAGAAACCTTGAAAATGGCTTGTTTAAACACCTCAAATCCAAGTTGTAAAATTGCCAAAGTGTTTAAAATGATGTTTGCACTCAAAAAATGCATCCATTTGCACCAAAATGTTCAAAAGTGAATTAATTCACATTTTCCCCTTTTTAACCTTTTTCCATGAAAATTCAAATATTAAGACCTCAAACCAACCCAATTCCTTAACTTCTAAATGCTTTACTAAGCAAATAACACCATTTGGAGCAAGTTTGATGTTGGAAAAATCTTCATTTGAAGTGTGCAAGTTGGTGAAATGGACCTATAATTTTGTGACCTGTAATCTTACTTTCCCAAAATACCCCTAACTTGTAAACCTCATAACTTGAGTTCTACAAATCAGATGAAAGACTTCTAGTACAATTTGGAAAGCTAAGACTAAGACCTGCAACTCTCATGTTGGCCAAAAGTTGAGGAGAAACATCCTTCTAGGTCCAAAATGGCTTGGAAGTTGGTTAACTTTTGTTGACCAAAATCACATCCCTCTGATGACATGTAACTTGTTTGGATCATAACTAGAGTTCTATAAATCCAATCAAGGACTTCTAGTACTCAAATTAAAGCTAAGAACATGCTTTACAAGTTCCATGTTGGAAAAAAGTTGATATGAAACTTGTATCTTGAGATAGGTGGTCTTGAAGTCAGGCACTAAATAGGGGATTTTACCCTGAGAACCCTAATTTAGTAACTTCTCACACACTTAACCCTTGATGGATTGGACATGAAATGAAGTCTCATATGTTTTAACACAACATCCCATGACCATAGATACTTTGAATTGAGTTTTAATCTCCTTCAATTGCACAATTGACTGGGAACCAACCAGATGAAACCCTAATTGCATCAGCTTCAACTGTAACTCTTCACACTTGGCACAAACACTTGGATGAGCTCCACAATGACCCTCAAGGCACTCAATGAGCTCTCTCAACATCTTATATCCACAACCATAGCTTCACAGTCCTTTGATAGTCTTCAATTGGCCTCCAACTTAGGAGTTGACCCACATACATCCATCATTTCTTTCACAAGACCATTGTCCACTTCCTGATGACTTGATGACCATCCAAACTTGAGTAAAACCCCTTGCTTAGGCTCACCCTCTGAATAAACTCCTCTTGCTATGCATAAACTCTTGATCCCCTGTTCAATGCAACATGCTATGCAATGCAAATGCTAGAAAGGAATGAAATGAAACATATAACATCTGACATTGCCGCCAGAAACCAACATATTTGACATCGCCGCCAGAAAAACATCCAACATCGCCGCTGGGAAACCCACATACCTGACATCGCCGCCAGAAATAAACCTCCAACATCGCCGCTGGAAAACCGAAGACCACCTGACATCGCCGCCAGGAATAAACTTCCAATATCACCGCTGGGAAACCCAAATACCTGACATCGCCGCCAGAAATAACCCTCCAACATCGCCGCTGGAAAACCGAAGACCACCTGACATCGCCGCCAGAAATAAACTTCCAACATCGCCGCAGGGAAACCCAAATACCTGACATCGCCGCCAGAAATAACCCTCCAACATCGCCGCTGGAAAACTATAGCATCCGACATCGCCGCCAGAAACAAACATTACCTGACATCGTCATCAGAAACAACATTCAATATCGCTGCTGGTAAACTAATAGAGCACTTGACATCGCCGTCAGCAATAAACATCCAACGTCGCTGCTGGAGAACCACCACTACCTGACATCACCGTCAGTAACAACACAAATCTAGTAAGAGGACCCTGACATTGCCGTCAGCTAACTACAACCCGATCAAATAATCTCACCTCGCCGCCAGCTAACCATAATTATGAGAAACACTTGACATCATAGTCAAGTACCTGTGAGGATAAAGAATTCTGACATCGCCACCAGAAAACCACGGTGATAATAAACCTCTGACATTGCCGCCAGACAAACATAACTGATAAGCATCCAACATCGCCGTCGGATAAACCTATTCTGGGAATCTTCTGACATCGCCGTCAGACCTTCGCTAAATAAAAGCGAGCAACAAAATCCACATGAAGTTAAGATCACCCACTGATAATGATCACAGAGAAAATCCGGTGAGGAAATAGCATGAATTGGGGTTTAGCCACCACGCGGGCAAAGACCCATCACCTGCGAGATACACCTGAAACAAAGAGATAACAACCTGGCTTATGTTTCACATGCATATGTTTGAAAATGGCGTAATGCTCCATATGAAATGGAAATGCTACGCGTTTGGGTAGATGTTATACACGCATGCAGATGCACCGGAACTGAATCAGCAAAATCAATGCTAGAGATACAGAAACCATCCTGCTAGGGTAACAAATAACCCTGTTGAGGGAAACAACAATTCTGTCGGGGATAGAGCACAGACTTGCTCGTGCCAATAACAATTGGACTTATGCAGAGAAACGGACCTTACCGGCCTTCTGCAAGAAATATACTGACGTGACAACATCCTTCTATCCTGCTAGGGAACAGAGAGCAACATTACTGAGGAAATCATCCCTTCAATCTGCTGGGGATTGTTCTGCCGGGGAGCAGATCTAAGCAGGCTGCAAAGTGCTCTGTGTGGAGCAGATCCAAACACGACTCGCTGGGGAGTGCCTACAAGCATGCACCTTGCGGGGTTTAAATGTGCAACAACTCTACTAGGGATAGAAATAATGACTCCAGACGCTCAGAACGAACTCTGGCTGGGAGAAAAACCTTACTCGAGTAACTGCCCCGGTGTAATTCAGTTTGCCCTAGTCTTGTCTCTAAGACGATTCATCTTGAAAAGAAAAACTTGCCATGAAACAAACTCGAGATGGCTTTCCCCTAGACTTGTAACATGGAAGGATTCGTACCTGGTTGACTCATCCTAATGAATTCTGAAGATATGGGGAAGAACTCCTTCATTCTCGATTCTTGCCCCAGCCTGTGGGATCTTCATAACATCTTCCTTGACAAGGAACCTGAATCTCTGCACCCTGATGGCTTACTACTCAACATCTTGAATCCCTAAAGGGGTATTTCATATTAATGGCCCCTTGGACAAGACCTATCTTCTGCGCTTTCAAGGTGGCCTGCCCCAGTCTGCAATGGCTTTGCCCAGAACTAGCTGGTCCGTGGGGAAAGTGTCTCTTGGTTGCGAGATACTCACTGAATCTCGACTTGACTGCCTCAAATTAAATGACTTCTGGATGGCTGACTCCCATGATATGATCATTTGATATAACTCAAAAGCGTATTTAGGCCTTCTGCATTCTATCCTGATCAAACTTTCCTCTGAGGGAATTTTCCTGCTGTCAAACGCTTACTCGCTAGTAAAACAAAATTGTTCTGCATAAAAGACATATTAAATGCAATGCATATGACAGTTTTCAAAATCCAATCTGTTCACTGGAAAAATTTGTGACATAAAGTGAATAAATCAAATATCAACATGTCAGCATTAACACAACGTTGTAAGAAGAATCTTTTTAGGAGTTAGTTTTGATGCGATCTTTACCGAAGTATGCCTTCGAAACAAACCTGTTTCAATTAGAACTTTTTCAGGTTGTAACGTGGTCGGGTTCACGGTTTAAGAAAGAAAGGATAAAGGCCCAAAGTTTATTTTAACCCACCCACTCTCCGTGATGTTTTCCGATCCTATGTTCAGCTAATTCAACACTAGCATTCACCTCTTAGAGGTTGAATGACAGTTCGGGAAACCACACCTTTTCAGAGTGACAGTTACTCGCTTTTCGTCTTTGGTGCCTGAGTCACACGACTTGTTTCCCATCATCATTTTTTATTTCCCTAACTTTTTCCTGGACTGGCTCTCTTCAGCTTCTTTTTGATTTCAAAGTCCGGCGGGATACCCTAATTTTTTGCCTAAGTTGCTTGCTTTCAAGCTATCGACTCAGCGGGCTTTCTCTTTTCCTTTTAATTATTTTTCCTTTTTTGAACAAAACGTGTGACACCGGCTTGTCTGACTTGCTGAAGTGATTGTGACTGTTTCATTCCTTGATCAGCAAGATTTAGCCATTGTGGTTTTTAGGCACGACCTATACAGGTGTGATTTATCCTCGAACGGGAGCCCTCCTGTTACAATTTGGATGTTTAGTCAAATTAGCTGACACCTACCCTGCCCTAGGTTAAGATTTAGGGTTTTTCGCTTTCAGAAAGAAACTCCTACTACTAGGCTCAAAGTGGTTAACAAGGGATTATCATCCTTATATCTCCGGTGTTTAGGGATTTGAAGCAATGCATGTACATCATCATCAGGTTTTATTTCAAAAGCATATAATCGGAAGCTTGCGCGTCTTTAAACTTCATCATCCTCTCCGGATTCCACTTAAACAAGCGTATAACATCTGTAAGAAGCAATTAGTGAACACAAATGGATTAAATCAAAACATGCATATTCATTTCATTATCAATATCAATTGAAAACAAACAAGTTTTACAAGCGAAATTTGCATTTAAACAGGAAAGAAACTACAAATGTAAAGAAATAACAGGATAAAACAAAGATTGCCAACTTCTGGGGACCGGGCTTTCATATCTTGTCTTGCTGCTGAGTCAGTCATCTTTAGAATTGCTCGTTGTAGTCAGTCTGATAATCCTCTAAACACTTACTTTCGATGAACTCTCCCACAACATGAACTGATACACCCACCTGGCCGGATGCCAGAAGATCATTGATCTGAATACCTTGAGGCGTGATCGAGATCCGGTTAGAATCCAGCAGAGTCTGAACTTGGCTTCTAAGCACCTTGCAATCCTCAGTTGAATGCCCCTGTGCCCCAGCATGGTACTCATACCAGGCATTGACATCAAAACCTGGCAGATATGGCGAAATCACGAGATTCATTTCCT
The DNA here is from genome assembly GCA_963859935.3 of Lathyrus sativus. NCBI lineage: Eukaryota > Viridiplantae > Streptophyta > Magnoliopsida > Fabales > Fabaceae > Lathyrus > Lathyrus sativus. The sequence continues at coordinate 63,542,942 of OZ012741.1, forward strand.
TCGGCACTATTAATCCACCCTTGATTAAACATGGTAACAACCGACTGTATGATATCGGCAACTGAGTAAAATGCCTTTCTGGTTTCTTGGGTCTTTGCCTGGCATGCTGACGTGGCTGGTAACGTCCTGACCGTTGACTTTGGCGAGAATCAGATGTATGCTGCGAAGATTCAAAAGATCGCTGATCAGGAACAACTGAAACATCTGGGGATTGAGTCTGCATTATCAGGGACTCCCTTTGTTCAGGTATTTTCATCCTCAGGTTCGGCCCAGGAACCGGCAATAGCTGTGGGCACGGGGATTCAGAAGTCATAAATTGCAAGGCATCCTCTTGGTTCAAGGCATCTTTAGGATGAATAGGAGGAACAGTTGCCTCCTCTGCAGTGCGTGGGATAAGACCACATGGTATGGTTATGCCGCCCGGCGTGAACTCAACTGCCTTTCTCTCAATTAAATCCTGAACTACGTGCTTAAAAGCTTTACAGTTCTCTATATTGTTCCCCGGTGCCCCAGCATGGAAGTCAGAGTGGGCATTTTCATCATAACCTGGTGGTGGGGTCCCAGTAAGCGGAGACATGGTCCGAAGTTTAACTAACCGAAGCTGAAGTAGGAACGGCAATAGCTGAGCAAACGTCATAGGAATCTGATCAAGAATTCTGGCAGACTGCCCCAGCCTTGGTGCATACCCTTCAGCCTTTGGACTACTCTGGGAAACAGGACATGGCCGTCGACGAAGAAATTCTGGAGCTTCTGGGCATGTATGAGATCTCTGAGGCCCATCATGCCTTGGTAGAGGTTTCACCGACGCAAACGGAACTGGAACTTCTGCTGCAGTCTCAGGCACCTGATCCTTTCTTACCACAACTCTCAACACTTCTGCCATGAAGCCCATTTGGGTCTTCAACTGTTGGATTTCCTCCTTAAGCCCCTTATGCTCCATGCGTAGGGCTTGCATATCCCTTACAACATGCCTCATCTGGCTTCGCATTTCTCTCAGCTCTGCTTGAACTTGCTCCATATCTGCGTTGGCTTCCGAACATCTTTCCTGAAACAACTAGTAGCCCACAGGAGAAAAATTAGGTTAACAGTTCCGGTGCACCTGCGAATGCGAGAAAAATGCTAAAATGCAGACATGTATTTATGTAATAGGGATATTTCCCCCTCGATTCCAGCTTCCAAGTGTCGCTACTGCGAAAATCGGCGCCAGCTGAACAGAAGAGTCGCCACCGTGCGTTATTTATCCCACGGGAGGGAAAGGAAACGCTCAGAGTAAACCTCGCACAACACGGGAAAGGTATGGTCGTCGCAACCAAAACCTGGGTTCGGGAGTCGGTTACGCAAGGGGAAGGTATTAGCACCCCTCACGTCCGTTGTACTCGACGGGATCCACGCTTGTTTTCGGGTATGGATTATTGTTCTATCTAAACTATAGGTCAGGGGTTAAAAGAAAAGAAAATGACTCGGCAAAGTATCGCACTTTATGCCTACGTATTCCCGTCTGGAACGAGAAATCAGAGTCAACGTAGTTCGCCTACCTACGGGAAAAGAGGGGAAGGTTGCTCGCTAGGATATCGCATCCTATGCCTACGTACTTTCATACAGCATGAAAGATCAGAGCAAACGTAGTTCGGCTACCTACGGGAAAAGAGGGGAAGGTTGCTCGCTAGGATATCGCATCCTATGCCTACGTACTTTCATACAGCATGAAAGATCAGAGCAAACGTAGTTCGGGCCACGTACGACACAAGCTTGTCTTGGTTGATTTTATTCCTTCTGAAAAAGGTTTTCTGATCAACAGTCCCGGTGGACAAAAATGACGTCTTGATGAGTTCACATTCTTTTACGGAAGAAGTGTCCTTTATTGTGTTTGAAATCTTTATGGTATTTTTCTGTTTGTTTCGAGAAAGAAGAGACAGAACTCTAACCTATGGTTGCGAAGGGAAACAGACTAACCTAATGTTATCATGCATGGGTTAAGACCTAGTGTCTATCATGCTCCTCTCTTGCACAGAGAGAAACAGAGATCCTACGGGATAGGCAGAAACAGAAACAATGCCAGATATAATAAAGCAGTAAAATGCATGGATGCAACAGTACAAGCGAGGCAAGGGAGTCCCACTCAACCTCGAACCTAGAAAACAATAGGCAAAAGTGAACAGACTTCACTTTCAACCCAGCAGGGTAGACAACAAACAATACAGTCCAGAAAACCAATCAATACATCAGAAATGAAATACAGCAATAAAACAAACAGCTTCAGCAGCTCTGAATCAACATCTAGCTTCAAGTAATCTCCAATCAGCTACAAGCTTCAGTCAGCAGCAGTCTCTATCTTCATGATCTTCATGTAAGGGCTTTGATCATCAGTCTTCTATCTGCAATGGCTTTTCTTTGAGTCCTATCCTCCAAGCTGAGGGATCAATCACAAGAGTGAATTGGGTGTTAAGCACTTAGTTGACCACCAAGGGTGGCAAACCAACTGCTACTAACACATAAGACATTTTCTCTCAAGAGTTCTATCCCTCAGACAATAGCACCAAGCCTTCCAAAGAAAGGGGGTGAGTGTCTCAGAAAGACTCTGTATCACAGAGAGGAATGGAGGCAGTCAAAACCTTCCATGTTTGAGAATCAAGCTTTCTAACCTAGAGCTCTGCCTAGTTCCTAAACCCTAATCTCTTTAACAGCTGATGGCAAAAAATCTCCTCTCCAACTATGGAAGTTGATCTTCAATCTCTGGATCTCCAATGGCTTTCATCTCCTCAAGTCTTCAGCTCTCCCAAATCCCCAGACAATCCCAATACCCATACAAGCAAGCAATAATCCCCAGAGGGCACACCACACCAATCACTCAGATATATACAGTACAGTAATAGCAGTAGGGGAATCCTGACTTTTCTAAGGGGATCTAATAACTACCCATAGCCCCTATAGTCCCATAGCTAACCTATTCAGTCTCTAAGTCCTAAGGGAAATGAATTAATTCTCCTAAGTCATCACTTAAAACCCTAGTTTTGTTCATGTTGTTCACACCTAAACTAAACACCTAAAATTAATTTCTAAAAATGGGAACTAAATTGCATCTATAAGTTGAATGTCTAAACTAAACAGCCTAAAAAGAATGAGTGAAAAATATTGAAGCATTTAATAGAACCAAAAATAACAAAATCATGTATGAAATGAAACTATTTAAAATGTTATTTATTTGGAAAATATGGGAAAAATATCAAATAAAAAATAAAATGCAATTTTTATTTTTTATAATTTTCTAGACATCTTAAAGAAAAATATGCAAAAAGAATGAATTAAAAAAAATGATTTTTCTATTTATTATGATTTTTATAAGATGCATAAAAAATGAAAAGAAAATAAAAAGAAAATATTAGGAATAAATGGGAAGGGGTGTGGAAAGCAACTCGTGGCAGTTATAATCTCAGTTGGGCTGAGGAAGTGGGTGCGAATATCACTTGCAGCCAGGCCCAGCGTATCCAGAAATTGAATTAAAAAAATGCCAGAAAAATGGAGAGGAGCTCGGTGTAAATAGCAACCAACTCATGTGTACTTCATTGGGCTTGTTGGAAAGGAGGTGTACATAGCGAATCAAATTCAGGCCCACCCAGGATATCTAAATGAAACGTTGCGTTTCATATCAAATTCTTCCCTCCGCTTTCAGCTTTAAACATGGACCGTTAGATGCTACAGTCCAGTCCAAGGTCAAACGCGCATCCGACGGTGTTGGAGTCATCACCAACCTTGGACTCCTTAGGGTTTCAGATAACTCCATGCACGACTTCCATCTTCAAGCACTCGGTTCTTTCTCATCTCTTCATAAAAATCAAAACCACAAACACCAAACTTGCTCCATTTTTTACGTAGAATGCAAATACATCATCAGTTCCTGTTAAAATTCGCCCAATCACCAAACACGATAGCTTCCCTTCCATGGCTGCTTCAATTCCGACCTTCACTAAACCCTAATTTCTTGCTAACAGAACACTCATCAAACATCACTGATCATTCTACACTAATCCAAATGAACTATCACTCACTAAACTCCTAGTTATGAATCAAAACAGTTTTATGGCTCATGCAAAAATCTTCATCAATTCACACTAAAAGCTTCAGGATTACTCCTCTAACCACCTAGGTCACTATTATCCTAACAAACCTATGTCATGCTAACTAAATCAGGCCAATTTGAATGGAGAATGTACCTGGTATAATCTTGAAAACAGAATGATGAATCTTCCACTTCGAGCTCAGCAATGTCTTAAACTTGATCAATGTGCTTGGGTCCGGGTTCTGTATGCATCTACACTTGCTCAAACACTCTGAATTCTTGTAATGGATTCTTCTTGCACTTTTGAGGATGAACTTACAACACACGAATTTGGAATTATCTCAACTGGATCTTGCTTGAAACTGGTTATATGATGATTGTAGAGAATGATGGGATCAAGAATTTTGCAAAATGATCAAGATTTGAGGGAGTTTGAGTAGCTTATGCAAGAATGGGAAAATGAATGAAAATGGAGGTTTTGAACAAATGGGAGCACCAACCCTTGCATGAACCAACTTGCATGAATATATAGATGGGATTAGAACTTCCTAGAAGCTTGGAGAAGTTCCCTTGTGCAAATTCCCTTGGATGTTGATTATGTAACTTTCAATTCAAGTAACCATGGATAACTATCAAATTATGAACTAAACTCAAAATTCCAATTTAGCCAATGTCTTTAAAATGCCCTTTCCATTCAAAATGACCTATAATTTTGCATCATTTGGCCAAGATATGAAAAATCTCATTTTTTAAGCCATTTTTCTTCATTAAATTCAACAATTTTGAAACCTTGTGCTATGAACATTTCCAATCTCTCATGGTCACTTTTATAGACTCAAAATATCATTTGGAGCAAGTTTGATGTTGTAAGTTTTTCCATTTGAGGCTTCCTTGTATGAGTTTTGGACATAGGTTAAAATGACCTGTAATTCACAAATGACCAAAATACCCTTTGCTTGCCAAGACCATAAGTTGAGTTCCACACATCATATGAAGGCATACTATACCATTCTAGAAAGCTAAGACAATAAGGAACAATTCTTATGTTGACCAGAAATTCATTTGAAATCTTCTTGAGGGGTAAAAACTGCTTGGAAGTCAAGTCACTTTCACAGACAAAATTTCAGATACCTCAGATGACCTGTAACTTGCAAGGACCATAACTTGAGTTCTATAAATCTCCTTGATGTCTTCCACCACTAAAATTAAAGGTCTTGAGATCCTCTACAAGTTCCATGTTGGCCAAGGGTCCATTTGAAGCTTGCATTTTGACTTATCTTGCTTGGAAATTTGACCTAAACTAGGGGATTTTACATAGAAACCCTAATTTAGAAACTCCTCTTCTCCTTGATTTCTCTTGATTCCTGCTTAGCATAACAACATATCCTTATTCTCCATGTCAAATGATGAACCCCACATCTCTCCAATAGCCCTCAATGCCTTTCAATCAGTCAATTGACCTAGAGTTGACCCAGGGTTGACCCAGATGAAACCCTAGTTGACTGTCTTCAACTGTAATTCTTGTGACTTCCCCAATGACTTGTCTCCTTCTCCAAATGACTTTCTAAGTCCTCCAAGATGTCTAGATACTCCCCATGCTCTCAATTCACAACTCATAATTCCCTTGTTGATCCTCAGCCACCCTCAGTTAGGAGATATACTCAGTGCTTGATCCACTGAACTCCCTGCTTTCAAATTCTTTCTTGATGACTTGAATGAGATTGAATTAGGATAATAACCTCTGGATAGGCCTCTAGAGATGAGAATAATGCTTGGACCCCTGCTGAATGACTTGCTATGCTTATGCTATGCAGATGGTTAGGCTATGTACATGGCTCTATATGCAAATGCTAATGATATTGAAACATAAACCAAGTGAATAAGGTTGAGCAAATTTTAGGGTGCAACAGCTGCCCCTATTCAAGCGACTTGGACCCGATTGGGTGAAGAGCGAACGGCCTTCAAACATTCGAGGTACGAGACGGTTGAATACTAAGAAACCCGGAAATTTGCCACCCCGCAGAAATAAACTGCACCCCTGTTTGGGTAACGACATCCACTGCCTGGATCTGACTGTTTGCAGCCGCTCACTGATCTCGTAACGACCACGCTGGGGATAACAGATTGCTTGCTTGTCCACATTAGGACTCTGTCTGTCATCAATACGAAGAAATCTCAACTAGAACCTGTCCACGTTAGGACTCCACTTGCTGTTAACCCAGAAAAATCTCGGCAACTCCGCTGGGGGATATTCCAATAAATCGTCTACGTTAGGAATAGACTCTTCCACGTTAGGAATAACACCATCCACATAAGGAATCATCTCTTCTGCATCTGTCCACGTTAGGACTAAACTTTCCATCTTTCCACGTCAGGATGCAATCTTCTTTTGAATCCGTCCACGTCAGGACTAAATTTTCCACGTAAGGAATCTATCTTCTTCTTCCACGTTAGGAATAACTTCTTTGATCTGTCCGCGTCAGGACTAAACTCTTCCACGTCAGGAATAATCTCTTTCTTTCCACGTCAGGAATCAATCTTGATATGTCCACGTGAGGACTCAATCTTTCCACGTAAGGAAACCCATTCTTTTCCACGTAAGGAATCTCATCTTTCCACGTTAGGAATAAACCTGTCCACGTCAGGACTCACGTTTCGTCTTGATTTGTCCACGTCAGGACTCACCTCTTGACTTGTTGAGGAAATAAAACTTGTCCGCGTCCGGACTTGTGCGTCTTCAACTTGCTTGTGAAATAAGACTTGTCCACGTCAGGACCCCACACTCAATCAATACCGATAACCCGAACCGGTCCACGTTAGGCCTAGCACACATCGTCAACTTGAGAAAATGTCCACGTTAGGACTCCACATTCCCACAATCTTCTTTAGCACAAAGAAAACCTGTCAATAAAATTGTCCACGTTAGGACTCCTCCTTCCACCAATTTCTTATCACTGACGTTACAGCAACTTTGAGGCTGGCTCTACTGGAGACATTTGGAAACCAAACTTCCGGACGCCTGTTCTGATAACCGGCGGTAGCCTCTGAAGTTCTGATTCATGAATCCTTTGATGACAAACAACTCCGCTTGGGGATAAGGAGAAACTTATCCTGCTGACTCTGGCGGGGACAACACAAGAAATTCATAGATAACTTTGTTCGGAGACACAGAGAAACTTCATCTTGCCAACTCTGTGGGGAGTAGTGTCAAGGCTGACACCTCGTGGGATGTCTTATGTCGAGATCTTGAATGCTTGATAATTCACTTGAGCAAGGGCTCTCTCTACCTGCATGAGAAACAATACCTGGTTTATGTTTCAAAAAATGTGCATGTTTGACGGCGATGCAATGTTCCATTCGACATGGAAATACTACACTTTATTTGGTGGATGCAAGTACGACCCTATATGCCAATGCAACCGCAGACTTGAACTGCTGGGTACAGGAACTGCTTCAGCAAAATAAATGCTGAAGATAATGCTAACTCCGCTGGGGATAGCCAGGTGTTGTAGGACTATTCCAGCAAAATAAATGCCGGGAGAATGAAGTCGACTCAGCTGGGAAATTAGGAACTTAAACCAAACACCTTGTTGAAGTAGCATCCTGCTGGGGAATAGCAGATGTGCACAGTACGATTGGATTTCTGCTGGAGAGTGAACTGATATTACACAGTATCCCTGACAAAATAAATGACAGGACCCACCACCAACTCTGCTGGGGAGAGTCTTGATCTTCGAGTTCCACTGGGAGGAAAGAACACTTGCTGAAAAGAGAGGACTCCGCCGGGGATGGGATGATTCTCTTGGGGAAAAATCAACTGACTCCGCCGGGAGAGGGTAAATGATCCTGCGAGGAAAGGTGAACTTGTCTGAATACAGCTCACAACTATTAATCCTTTGCGGCTAAACCACTCTGCTTAAGATACACTGTCTGAATACAGCCTTACGATCTTGGAATCGTCAATTCTGTTGAGGGTAAACGACTCTGCAGGAACATGTCCTTTTGGATAGGCTACGCCTAGCCGGGGAATTCGATCCTTCTTCGGTAATGAGCATGCATGACCTGCGTGGAGGTCGTGTCTTTTATTATTGCAATCTTTTGATTATCTTCCTCGCACAGTTATGAAACCTGCAACAACACAAACAAGACAAGACAAGTCTATGCAACCAAATCAATTCAGGTTAGTGACGTTATTTTCAGTTAATTCAAAGCTTTAGCGATTGTTGGCAAGGGCCAGTGATGTTATGCACATGCTAGTCTCAGTAAACTTAGGCGTTTTATTATGCACAAAAACAGTAAAGAACCAGCATTAAGTACTAAATAACATATTTTATTGATTGGACCCCTGAATGGGCGGAGTTTTGTACACGGGATGTAACAACTGAAAAGAGGAAGCTACGCAAAACAAATATACAAGTATGCACAGGAAGCATAAATATATCGACAAACTAAATTTTGTACACATGTCGGCAACGGGATGCAGACGAACACCACGAACTGATCCTCCTATGACTCGTCCGACTCTAATGCTTTCCCGGTATCCATACTTCCGAAGAGATTGTATCCGATAGTCGACCCCCTCAGGTATATTCTCCCGCATTGATGCTCAGTGCAATGTCAAATTCGGACCGCAGTCATTTGCTTTTCAAATCCCTAACTTTTGCGTGAACCGCCCTTTACGGGTTTTCAGTTCACCGGGATACCCTTTTTTGCCGAAGCCGCCCAGTGTAGGTTTTCAACTTCGCGGGTGTACATTTTTTTTCAATTTTATCCCTAATTTTTGCCCGAACCTTTCATTCTGTTTTTGGTTCGCCAGGATGCCCCATTTTTGCCTGGACTCTCTTTTTCTGTCCAGCGGGTCAATTTTAGGCAAAGTATTTTTTAACTGCGTCCGAATTTACAGGCGACGTAAAGTCTTCACCGTCCATGGTGGACAACAATAAAGCTCCTCCTGAAAAGACTTTCCTGACGACGTATGGCCCTTCGTAGTTGGGGGTCCACTTGCCCCTGTGATCTGCTTGCGGCGGGAGAATCCTTTTCAGCACAAGGTCGCCCGTCTGAAAGCTCTGCAGATGTATCTTCTTGTCATACGCTTTCTTCATTCGGCTCTGGTACAAACGACCGTAGGCTAGAGAAGCTAGCCTCTTCTCATCCATCAAACTCAGTTGATTCAACCTGTCTTTCACCCATTCTGCCTCGTCCAGCTGAACGTCTCGCAATACCCTCAGAGAAGGGATCTCGACTTCTAATGGTAGCACCGCTTCCATTCCATATACCAACGAGAACGGAGTTGCCCCGGTTGATGTGCGTACCGTCGTACGATAACCGTGCAAAGCGAAAGGTAGCATCTCGTGCCAATCCTTATAGGTCACCACCATTTTCTGAACGATCTTCTTGATATTCTTATTGGCCGCCTCAACAGCGCCATTCATCTTGGGTCGGTAAGGGGAGGAGTTGTGATGTTCAATCTTGAAATTCTGACAGAGCTCCTTCATCATTTTGTTGTTCAAGTTTGAACCGTTATCCGTGATTATCCGCTCGGGAATCCCATATCGGCAAATGATATCTCTCTTGATGAATCTGGCCACCACTTGTTTCGTTACATTTGCGTAAGACGCCGCTTCCACCCACTTGGTGAAATAATCGATTGCTACTAGGATGAACCGATGCCCGTTAGAAGCTGTCGGCTCGATCTTTCCAATCATATCGATTCCCCACATCGAGAATGGCCATGGCGATGACATTACATTCAGAGGACTTGGAGGCACATGGATCTTATCAGCATAGATTTGGCACTTGTGACACTTCCTCGCAAACTTGAAACAATCAGTTTCCATGGTCAGCCAAAAATAACCTGCTCGCAACAGCTTTCTCGTCATAGCATGTCCACCAGCATGCGTACCAAAGGTACCTTCGTGTATTTCCTCCATGAGCAACTTTGCCTCTTTTTCGTCTACACAACGCAACAGCACCAAATCGTGGTTTCTTCTGTATAAGACGCCATCCGGGTTCAAATAGAAATTGCCTGCTAACCTCCTGAGAGTCTTCTGATCTTGACTGGATGCCCCAGCCGGATACTCTTTATTCTTCAGGAAATTAAGGATATCGAAATACCATGGTTTGTCATCAGATGCTTCATCAAGAGCAAATACATAAGCTGGTCTGTCAAGCCGAGAGGTAACGATTCGGGGAGCCTCATTCCAGAAGTTGACTTTGTACATGGAAGACAAAGTGGCCAGGGCGTCAGCCATTTGATTCTCTGCCCGCGGTACATGATGCAATTCAACCTTGTCGAAGAAAGGCAACAATCTCCTTGCATAATTCATGTAATGTATCAAATTGGGTTGCCGTGTCTCCCATTCCCCTTTGATCTGATTCACCACCAGAGCTGAGTCTCCGTATACGTCCAGATGTTTGATTCGCAAATCAATGGCTTCTTCAAGCCCCATTATACAAGCTTCGTATTCGGCCTCATTATTGGTAACAGCAAAGGTCAATCGGGCAGTAAACGGGATGTGCGAGCCGTGTGGCGTAGTAATGATTGCCCCTATTCCGCTACCGTAAGCATTCACAGCTCCGTCAAATATCATCTTCCATTTGGAACCCAACTCTGGTCCTTCGTCTGGCAACGGCTCTTCACAATCTTTCATCTTTAGGTACATGATATCCTCGTCAGGAAAATCAAACCTCATCGATTGGTAATCTTCAATAGGCTGCTCCGCCAGATACTCAGACAGCACACTCCCCTTTATAGCCTTTTGCGAGACGTATTGAATATCATATTCAGTCAAGACCATCTGCCAACGGGCAATTCTACCTGACAACGCCTGCTTTTCAAATACATATTTGATAGGATCCATCTTCGAGATGAGCATGGTTGTATGATTCAGCATGTACTGCCTCAAACGCTTGGCGGCCCAGGCTAGCGCGCAACAAGTTTTCTCCAGCATTGAATATCGCGATTCGCAGTCTGTAAATTTCTTACTCAAGTAATAGATCGCATGCTCTTTTCTCCCTGTCTCGTCGTGTTGACCGAGAACGCAACCCATGCTTCCCTCAAGAACCGTCAAATACATTATCAAGGGTCTCCCTGCCACTGGGGGTATCAAAATAGGAGGCTCCTGCAAATACTGCTTTATTTTATCGAACGCCTTTTGACAATTTTCGTTCCATGTTACTGCTTGATCTTTCTTTAATAGCTTGAATAATGGTTCACACGTGGCCGTTAGGTGAGATATGAACCGGGCAATGTAGTTCAATCTCCCTAAAAACCCGCGCACCTCTTTCTCTGTTTTAGGCGTCGGCATTTCTTGAATTGCTTTTATTTTAGCAGGATCGACCTCTATTCCTCTTTCGCTTACGATAAATCCCAGCAGCTTACCCGATCTCACCCCGAAGGTGCATTTATTAGGGTTCAGCCTCAGCCTGAACTTCCTAAGCCTTTTAAACAACTTCAGCAGATTTACCAGATGCTCTTCCTCCGTCTGGGATTTGGCAATCATATCGTCAACATAAACTTCGATCTCTTTATGCATCATGTCATGAAAAAGAGTCGTCATTGCACGCTGATATGTTGCCCCAGCATTCTTCAAACCAAAGGGCATCACTTTATAGCAAAATGTTCCCCAAGGCGTTATGAAAGTAGTCTTCTCCATATCCTCTGGCGCCATTTTAATTTGGTTATAGCCCGAAAAGCCATCCATGAAGGAGAATACGGAGTATTGAGCAGTATTATCAACTAACACGTCAATGTGAGGAAGTGGAAAATCGTCTTTTGGGCTTGCTTTATTCAAATCTCTATAGTCCACGCACATTCGAACCTTGCCATCTTTCTTTGGCACTGGTACGATGTTAGCAACCTATGAGGGATATTTTGTCACAGCCAGGAAACCAGCGTCCCACTATTTTTGAACTTCCTCTTTGATCTTCACTGCCATATCTGGTCGAGTTCTGCGAAGCTTTTGTTTGACCGGCGGGCAATCTTCTTTCAGTGGCAGGCGATGCACAACCATGTCTGTATCGAGCCCTGGCATATCTTCATACGACCAAGCGAATACATCACTATATTCTCGGAGCATTTCAACCAGTCTTCGCTTGATATCACTCTGCAGTGCGGCTCCGATACGAATATTCTTCTCAACCCCTTCCGACCCCAAGTTGATAATTTCGATGACCTCATCGTGAGGCAGAATGGCTCTTTCCTCTTGCTTCACCAACCAAGACAGTTCTTCAGGAACATCACTATCTTCGACAACCTCTTCTTCGGCCTGAAATACCGGGTGCTCAAAGTCGGGGCGAGTCATAGGTGGTTCAAGGATGTCATCTGAACATGTTATCCTGCAAAAGGAATGGTTAAGTGCTTCAAAATGCGTATAAAGCGAACAACCACGTTGCCATTTTATTGAAAAAAAATATAAAACAAGAAAGACAGGGATTACAGTATTTGCACATGAAAAAACGCCCTTTATTTAATGATTGACACGCAATGTTCATAACAACACAGCCCTAAGCAAATCCGGATGCCCCGGGCAAGACATCAGATTATTCAACAATTAATAAAGCAAAGCATTACTGTTTAAAAGTCACAGGAACAAGCTCCTGAATAGACCAGTTGCACAGTCCTTGTCCTGGCGTGCTTGGCTGAATCCAGGCATCCATATCACAGTCGCTGTCTCCTTCGTCAGACTCCGAAGCAGCGTTGACGGTTTCATGACATACTCCACTGGCAGAGATGGTTATCGGCCCTCTGAAACGGGGTGCCCCCACGGCAGGAGTTGATGACGACGGTTGGTATCCTAGCCCGAACCGGTCCATCTTCACAGGAATGTCCAGCACTTTTCCCCAGCCCTTTGCTTCTCCGGCCTCCACTAGAGCTTGAGCTTCTTTATACGATGAGACGGCTATCTCTGGCACTTTGCTCGGCCCGGGACCTTTGTCCTTGATACGCAACCCTTCGAATGCCTGGCAAGGTGTCTCGTGGATCTCTCCGTCGACTTCCACATATTTAAACGACGACAAATGGCTGACCAGGATGTCTTCTTCTCCGCATACAGTGACTACGCTGTCTCCGACCATATATTTTAACTTCTGATGTAGGGTAGACGTGACTGCCCCCGCCCCATGAATCCAAGGTCTTCCAAGCAAGCAGTTGTACGCAGGATGTATATCCATGATATAAAACTCAGTTGCAAACACCTCCGGCCCCACCTGTAGAGGCAATGTGATCGATCCAAAGACTGTTCTCCGCGTGCCGTCAAACGCTCTGACTACCAAATCACTGGGCGTACACAAAATTCCTCTAACATCCAGCTTCATCATCGCCTTCTTGGGCAGCACATTCAAAGACGATCCGGTGTCAACCAATACGTGCGACATTACTGATCCTCTACACTCGACAGATACGTGCAGTGCCATATTATGATCTCTCCCTTTCGGGGTCAAATCAAAGTCGGTAAAGCCCAAGCTGTGGCCTGCATTCACATGTGCCAACACTCCTTCCAGCTGATTCACGGAGACGTCCTGAGGTACAAAAGAAGTATCCAGGACTTTCAGCAAAGCATTTCTGTGAGCTTCCGAACACAACAGCAATGATAGGATAGATATTTTGGACGGTGTCTGCTGCAGGTGCTCCACAATCTTATAATCACTTTTTCGAATCAAGCGCATGAACTCTTCTACGTCTTTCGATGCCGCTTCTTTTTCGCTTGCTTGCACCGGAACATTCTCAACCATCTTCCCTTTTCCTTTTGCTAGTCTTTCGGCCTCCACTTCAGGTGATATAAAGATCCTACCACTCCTTGTCATACCTCCGGAACCAACAACATTGTCCACAGTCTCGGCTGGCTGTTTATTAACATCAATCTTTATCCCGTCACAATACACCTCCAACCCATATGACCACGGGACTGCTCTCGTGTTCTCATACGGGATTGGCCCGGCCTTGGTTATGGTGATCGGTGGTCTTTGAGCTGGTGCTGCAATAGTGATCGTCTTTCGAGGAATTGTTACCGTGGCCACATCACTCCGACTATCTGTTACTGCCCCTGCAGGCTCTGCAGTTGTTGCTCGGTCAAACTGCAATATACCTTCATCAATTAAAGCCTGAATGCCCTTCTTCAAATCATCACACCCCCCAGCTAGGGTCCAACAGCCTAAGCAATACTCGTCACATCCCGGGTAAACACCCCCTTGTAACAGTCGGCTCTTTATCTCGCTCAGCGGCGTCTTTAAATCTTCGACACTCACAATCAGATTCAACCCTTCCTCCATCAGAATGGCGTTTGCCCCGTGATTAGGCATGGGCTTTTGCACTATATTCGGACCTGCCGTTCCGAAATTAATAGTCTTATTGTCCAGAAGATCCTGCACAACATGCTTAAAAGCATGGCAACCCTCTATATCGTGGCCCGGAGCCCCAGAATGAAACTCACAGTGCCTGCTTGCATCATACCCAAACGGGGGAGCTCCCGTTATCGGTGCCAGAGTTCTCTTCTCTACCAAGTTCAATCCCAACAATGTCTGCAACAAATCTGCATAGGTTGAGGGAGGCTTCTTAAACACTCTTCTTGGTTTACTACCCTGGAATCTTCGCTGAGCCTGCTGTGCCCCCTGCTGAGGCTGCTGCTGCTGTTGCATTGGCTGTTGCTGAACCGGTTGTTGTTGTTGGAGTGGTTGTTGTTGATACGGGATAGTAACACTCGCCACCTGCTGCGGCTGACGATATTGACCTCGTCCCCTGCCTCGGCCTCGGCCTCGGCCTCCAAATACTGCGCTTGCCTCGCCCTGACGGCGCCCACCAAAAGCCTTCCTATTACTGCCAGCTGCAGTCGATTCCTCAACCTGGAATTTTCCTTGCTTAATGTTACGTTCAATCTTTTCTCCCATCAGAATTAGGTCTGAAAAACTAGCCAGAGACGTGTGAAACAGCATATCATGAAACAGATCTGTGAATGTGCCGACAAACATGTCATTCATTTCCTTATCTTCTACAGGAGGACGGACCCTGGCAACCATATCACGCCACCTTTGCGCGTACTCTTTAAAGCTCTCCCCCTTCTTCTGTGACAGTCCCGCCAACTAGACCCGATTGGGTGCCAAGTCGCTGTTATACTTGTAGTGAGCTACAAATGCCTCTGCTAATTGCTTCCATGTCTTGATATTAGTTGGCTCCAACCCCATGTACCACTCTAGGGAAGGACCCGACAGACTATCTTGAAAGAAATGCATTAGCATTCTTTCATCAGTTGAGTATGCAGACATCTTTCTGTAATAAGCTCGTACATGCACTTTCGGACACGTGTCCCCTTTATACTTATCAAACGCAGGAGCTTTGAATTTAATTGGCACCCTCAAGCCAGGTACCAGCCCCATTGTTGCCATGTCCAAACCCACAGCACTTTGGTTCAGAACTCCCCTCATCTGCTCTTCCAGCATTCTGATCTTCTGGGAGTCATCCACCGGCCCTTCGAAACCTCCGCCGGAGAAAGCGTCCTCCTGCTGATCTTCTTGCCACATACCATTTCCAGCCCCATACCCATCATATCCATTATTACGTCCAGCTCTGATCTGATTCATGCCCGGACCTCGGCCTCTGTTGCCGTACCCTTGAACACCTCCAGTAGGGCCAAAAGCCATAAACCCTGCGCCGTTTCCATTCCCGAAACCTCCGTAACCCTGATTGGTCGCACAATAACCATCCTGCCCAAAGCCTTGCGCATTAAAGCCATACTTCCCAGTGTTATCGAATCCCTGATCGTTGAACCCGAATCCAGTATTGACAAAGCCGTTGCCTCCCATATTATCTCCCAAATTGACATCACCCAGCCCAACGTTATGGACAGCAGTCTCATTCCCAACTCCGACGTTACCATTCACAGCAGCGGTAGCATTGTTGACATTAGCAGCAGGTATATTGACTACAGGTGGAGCCACTGGCGTGGGAGTGCCGTCTCCATGAACAGTATCGACCCGTACGGACTGATGATCCTCATTACCGTGACCAGCATTTCGGGCCAACAGAGGTTGGACCATGGCTTGCAGATTTTCCTGACCCTTTGCAATAGCTTCCATGGTCTGCATGAAGAGAGCGAGCTTTTCGCGCACATCTTGCATCTCGTTCTGCATTTGATCCATGATTCTTCGATAGTTGGTGCGGGTAGAATAGTGATGCAGGTGCTGATCTGCAATCCTGAAAAGTACCTGGTACAGAGCAGGAAATAAGACACCATCCAAAGGTTACCTGTAATGCAATATGAATATGAATGCAATGCAATGTGTGTCTGTGCATTAGGGAATATTCATTCCCCGATTCTAGTGTGAAGGTGCCGGTGCAGTGACAGTGCTAACAATATAAAGATCGGAGCTGAATCATAGGAAACCTCATATATTGCTAAGGAAACCAGAATACAATGTCGCTGAGAGTACAACCAGAAGGCATGACCTCAACCAACAATCCTGGTGATGGTCAGCACTAAATAAAGCATACAAGTTACTACATGAAATGATCAAATCTTCCCAAAAGTCTGATACTCTTCTATCAACTTCTTGGTCTCTGGATGACTAGGTCGATCAAGCAACCCTTCAACAAGTTGGTTTCTCTTCTTAAGAACACGGCGCACGTCTTCAGCAGTTTCTTCCCATGCCCCTTCTCCGAAGCGATCCTCTAGTTTACGCTTCTGAGACACAGCTTCATCTCTGCCTTTGATGGCCTTGTTCAGTGCGTTCTGGAGACTATATCGGGTCATCACTTCCTCTTCACACTTCTTGATGCTAGACTTCAGCTTCTCTTCGAGGTCGGAGATTTGCTGCTTCAGCTTATCTTCCCTCTTCTTGTTGTTGGTGAGTGTAGCATTCCAAGTCTTGTTGCAAGAGGAGATTTCTCGATGTGCCGCGTCAAGCGCTTTCTTTTTGGCTTCCAGCATGTCATGGGAGCTTCTGAACTCTTGCCCCAGACGTTCGCGCTTTTTCTTTTCCTCAGTCAACTCAGTCCCTAACCTGTTTAACAGCTCGATCTGTTGTTGGAAAGCATATACGGCCTTGTTTTTCTCACTGCGTATCTGGGCTAGCTCCTGCTCTAACCCTTCGTTGATCTTCAACAAGGCTTCTTTTTCTCTCACAACCTGCTGTAGGCTTCCCTAGAAATAGTAGTGGGCTCTGCTACCGGAATAGGAACAAGAATTAGTGCATCCGGAAATGGCATCCCCAACTGACTGGCTCTCTCCTGAATCCAAACTCTATAAGGTGCATAGGCCTGACAGTCATTCTTTCCTAACAACGGCTTCCCTCTTCGGTTAATGCGCGTCCAGGCATGCTGCAACTTGGCCAATAACTCCCCCTTCACATCTCCGGTGAAGTACAGAGATTCCTGTACTTCTTCCTCTTTTGGCGGGTTCTTCAGGGCATATCCGAACTGACGGACGAACAGAGAAGGGTTGTAATTGATACACCCTTTTCTTCCTATCAGCGGAACATTAAGGTAACCAGAACAACTGAAGATAAGCTCGGATCCCAGCAGATCTCTGTCAAACCAATCAACGTCTTCAGAAGTTAACCTCATCATATGCTCTGGCCAGTCGGGCGTAATTGCGTTATCCATGAAAGGTCCCCTTGATGGAAAATGGCTCTTGAACCACATATACAGCAAAGGTACGCAACAAGAGACATTCTTGCCTCTCCTGTTTTCATTCCTGTAGTGCATTGAATGGTAAAAGTCCCCGATCAGTGTTGGTACTGGGTTACTGGCAGCAAATAGATGAAACGCATCCATGTCCACGAAGTTTGGGAAGTTAGGGAACAACACTATCCCATAAATGCAGAGGGCCAAAATAGCGTTAAAGACCACCCAACACCCATTCTTGGCGTACTCTTGAGCCTTACCAACCAGAAACTGAAGAGAAAAACCCGGAACCCCTCGCCACGCAGTCATCAACAAGTCAGAAGCATTCATATGCAGGGCCTTGGCTAAATCCTCCAAATTGGGCTCAGCGGCTGAGTGAATAAAAGGAACTGCATTCTGAACTGGCAGCTCAGTAAACTCTACATACTCCTCCATGGTGGGCCCCAAGATAAAGTCCGCAAACGTGAAGCATCTCAAAGCTGGGTCATAGAATTGCATTAAGGTGTACAGCCCATTCAATTCATCCTCAGTAGACCTGCGCACTAAACCCAACAACCGTCCGTAACTCTGCCTGAAGCTTCTACGGACATCCTCATTTGCAAGAGAAATCAGACCCAGGAGTGGCGTAATATCGGGGACAGGTAGCTTATACGCAACGGTCATCCTCAAACCAGCCATGATCAAATACTCGGGAGTCCAGACACTAGAACCGGGGGAATGCAAAGGCACCTGCAGCACAGACACACGTTAGTGGGATGTAATGATAATGAGTATGCAAGCAATGCAATGCAAATAACATGCAACAGGGACCAACTGCCATAGCTGAACGGCCTGAACCATATCACGAAGTCTCAGATAGACTCTTTAGAAGTCCTCAAACCCTGGTCTCAGATAGACCTAAAACAATGCTCCAATACTGGCCTCTGATAGACCCCATAATCACAACCTGAATGGTCTCTGGCAGACCTCAGATCATGTCTCCCCTTGGTCTCTGACAGACCTCATGACACATCTCCAAATAGTCTCTGACAGACCTCGGAACACACCAACTGGTCTCTGACAGACCTTAGAACATATCTCCACCTGGTCTCTGACAGACCTTAGAACCCTCCATAAATATCCAAGATCCTGATCAACAAACTGGTGGTCTGAAGGTCTAGTTACCTGCATAACCCTGAATCCCCTCACAGGTGGGTGGCCCTATAACTGGCACAAGGTACGACATCCTATGCGGTCGTCGGCGTCACAGACTTTCAGGGTTGATGATACGATTCCCAGAAGGAGTGGCATCATCAATTCCTGAAGAGGCCTCACTTAGCCAACTTCCAAATGATCGGTCCCCAGAGTCGACAATCCAACTAACCAGCAACCCAAGCCACCCAAAGGGCAGGACAGGAGGCCAACCAGAAGAACCTCGTCTGAGTGTAGATTTCGCGGGACACTAGGACATGCAAAGCACGTGCGCGCCCACTAATCTCTACTCTAAGTCTAAGGTGCACTCAAGCCCAGGTCCGGCTTCTCACTCAATATAAGAACACCCGTCACACCCTAGATACAGCAACAATAATCAATATATATAATGCTGAAAATACAAGGTTAGAAATATAAAATAACTCCATACAAAATCCTCGACGGGAAAACAAGCGTTAGGATTGACTCTCTCAAGGGACGTTGGATCCCAAATGCATAAGAACCATCGCAGTCCTTAGCAGCCAGGGGACGTTGGATCCCCAGCAGAGTCGCCAGCTGTCGCTACTGCGAAAATCGGCGCCGGCTGAACAGAAGAGTCGCCACCGTGCGTTATTTATCCCACGGGAGGGAAAGGAAACGCTCAGAGTAAACCTCGCACAACACGGGAAAGGTATGGTCGTCGCAACCAAAACCTGGGTTCGGGAGTCGGTTACGCAAGGGGAAGGTATTAGCACCCCTCACGTCCGTCGTACTCGACGGGATCCACGCTTGTTTTCGGGTATGGATTATTGTTCTATATAAACTATAGGTCAGGGGTTAAAAGAAAAGAAAATGACTCGGCAAAGTATCGCACTTTATGCCTACGTATTCCCGTCTGGAACGAGAAATCAGAGTCAACGTAGTTCGCCTACCTACGGGAAAAGAGGGGAAGGTTGCTCGCTAGGATATCGCATCCTATGCCTACGTACTTTCATACAGCATGAAAGATCAGAGCAAACGTAGTTCGGCTACCTACGGGAAAAGAGGGGAAGGTTGCTCGCTAGGATATCGCATCCTATGCCTACGTACTTTCATACAGCATGAAAGATCAGAGCAAACGTAGTTCGGGCCACGTACGACACAAGCTTGTCTTGGTTGATTTTATTCCTTCTGAAAAAGGTTTTCTGATCAACAGTCCCGGCGGACAAAAATGACGTCTTGATGAGTTCACATTCTTTTACGGAAGAAGTGTCCTTTATTGTGTTTGAAATCTTTATGGTATTTTTCTGTTTGTTTCGAGAAAGAAGAGACAGAACTCTAACCTATGGTTGCGAAGGGAAACAGACTAACCTAATGTTATCATGCATGGGTTAAGACCTAGTGTCTATCATGCTCCTCTCTTGCACAGAGAGAAACAGAGATCCTACGGGATAGGCAGAAACAGAAACAATGCCAGATATAATAAAGCAGTAAAATGCATGGATGCAACAGTACAAGCGAGGCAAGGGAGTCCCACTCAACCTCGAACCTAGAAAACAATAGGCAAAAGTGAACAGACTTCACTTTCAACCCAGCAGGGTAGACAGCAAACAATACAGTCCAGAAAACCAATCAATACATCAGAAATGAAATACAGCAATAAAACAAACAGCTTCAGCAGCTCTGAATCAACATCTGGCTTCAAGTAATCTCCAATCAGCTACAAGCTTCAGTCAGCAGCAGTCTCTATCTTCATGATCTTCATGTAAGGGCTTTGATCATCAGTCTTCTATCTGCAATGGCTTTTCTTTGAGTCCTATCCTCCAAGCTGAGGGATCAATCACAAGAGTGAATTGGGTGTTAAGCACTTAGTTGACCACCAAGGGTGGCAAACCAACTGCTACTAACACATAAGACATTTTCTCTCAAGAGTTCTATCCCTCAGACAATAGCACCAAGCCTTCCAAAGAAAGGGGGTGAGTGTCTCAGAAAGACTCTGTATCACAGAGAGGAATGGAGGCAGTCAAAACCTTCCATGTTTGAGAATCAAGCTTTCTAACCTAGAGCTCTGCCTAGTTCCTAAACCCTAATCTCTTTAACAGCTGATGGCAAAAAATCTCCTCTCCAACTATGGAAGTTGATCTTCAATCTCTGGATCTCCAATGGCTTTCATCTCCTCAAGTCTTCAGCTCTCCCAAATCCCCAGACAATCCCAATACCCACACAAGCAAGCAATAATCCCCAGAGGGCACACCACACCAATCACTCAGATATATACAGTACAGTAATAGCAGTAGGGGAATCCTGACTTTTCTAAGGGGATCTAATAACTACCCATAGCCCCTATAGTCCCATAGCTAACCTATTCAGTCTCTAAGTCCTAAGGGAAATGAATTAATTCTCCTAAGTTATCACTTAAAACCCTAGTTTTGTTCATGTTGTTCACACCTAAACTAAACACCTAAAATTAATTTCTAAAAATGGGAACTAAATTGCATCTATAAGTTGAATGTCTAAACTAAACAGCCTAAAAAGAATGAGTGAAAAATATTGAAGCATTTAATAGAACAAAAAATAACAAAATCATGTATGAAATGAAACTATTTAAAATGTTATTTATTTGGAAAATATGGGAAAAATATCAAATAAAAAATAAAATGCAATTTTTATTTTTTATAATTTTCTAGACATCTTAAAGAAAAATATGCAAAAAGAATGAATTAAAAAAAATGATTTTTCTATTTATTATGATTTTTATAAGATGCATAAAAAATGAAAAGAAAATAAAAAGAAAATATTAGGAATAAATGGGAAGGGGTGTGGAAAGCAACTCGTGGCAGTTATAATCTCAGTTGGGCTGAGGAAGTGGGGTGCGAATATCACTTGCAGCCAGGCCCAGCGTATCCAGAAATTGAATTAAAAAAAATGCCAGAAAAATGGAGAGGAGCTCGGTGTAAATAGCAACCAACTCATGTGTACTTCATTGGGCTTGTTGGAAAGGAGGTGTACATAGCGAATCAAATTCAGGCCCACCCAGGATATCTAAATGAAACGTTGCGTTTCATATCAAATTCTTCCCTCCGCTTTCAGCTTTAAACATGGACCGTTAGATGCTACAGTCCAGTCCAAGGTCAAACGCGCATCCGACGGTGTTGGAGTCATCACCAACCTTGGACTCCTTAGGGTTTCAGATAACTCCATGCACGACTTCCATCTTCAAGCACTCGGTTCTTTCTCATCTCTTCATAAAAATCAAAACCACAAACACCAAACTTGCTCCATTTTTTACGTAGAATGCAAATACATCATCAGTTCCTGTTAAAATTCGCCCAATCACCAAACACGATAGCTTCCCTTCCATGGCTGCTTCAATTCCGACCTTCACTAAACCCTAATTTCTTGCTAACAGAACACTCATCAAACATCACTGATCATTCTACACTAATCCAAATGAACTATCACTCACTAATCTCCTAGTTATGAATCAAAACAGTTTTATGGCTCATGCAAAAATCTTCATCAATTCACACTAAAAGCTTCAGGATTACTCCTCTAACCACCTAGGTCACTATTATCCTAACAAACCTATGTCATGCTAACTAAATTAGGCCAATTTGAATGGAGAATGTACCTGGTATAATCTTGAAAACAGAATGATGAATCTTCCACTTCGAGCTCAGCAATGTCTTAAACTTGATCAATGTGCTTGGGTCCGGGTTCTGTATGCATCTACACTTGCTCAAACACTCTGAATTCTTGTAATGGATTCTTCTTGCACTTTTGAGGATGAACTTACAACACACGAATTTGGAATTATCTCAACTGGATCTTGCTTGAAACTGGTTATATGATGATTGTAGAGAATGATGGGATCAAGAATTTTGCAAAATGATCAAGATTTGAGGGAGTTTGAGTAGATTATGCAAGAATGGGAAAATGAATGAAAATGGAGGTTTTGAACAAATGGGAGCATCAACCCTTGCATGAACCAACTTGCATGAATATATAGATGGGATTAGAACTTCCTAGAAGCTTGGAGAAGTTCCCTTGTGCAAATTCCCTTGGATGTTGATTATGTAACTTTCAATTCAAGTAACCATGGATAACTATCAAATTATGAACTAAACTCAAAATTCCAATTTAGCCAATGTCTTTAAAATGCCCTTTCCATTCAAAATGACCTATAATTTTGCATCATTTGGCCAAGATATGAAAAATCTCATTTTTTAAGCCATTTTTCTTCATTAAATTCAACAATTTTGAAACCTTTTGCTATGAACATTTCCAATCTCTCATGGTCACTTTTCTAGACTCAAAATATCATTTGGAGCAAGTTTGATGTTGTAAGTTTTTCCATTTGAGGCCTCCTTGTATGAGTTTTGGACATAGGTTAAAATGACCTGTAATTCACAAATGACCAAAATACCCTTTGCTTGCCAAGACCATAAGTTGAGTTCCACACATCATATGAAGGCATACTATACCATTCTAGAAATCTAAGACAATAAGGAACAATTCTTATGTTGACCAGAAATTCATTTGAAATCTCCTTGAGGGGTAAAAACTGCTTGGAAGTCAAGTCACTTTCACAGACAAAATTTCTGATACCTCAGATGACCTGTAACTTGCAAGGACCATAACTTGAGTTCTATAAATCTCCTTGATGTCTTCCACCACTAAAATTAAAGGTCTTGAGATCCTCTACAAGTTCCATGTTGGCCAAGGGTCCATTTGAAGCTTGCATTTTGACTTATCTTGCTTGGAAATTTGACCTAAACTAGGGGATTTTACATAGAAACCCTAATTTAGAAACTCCTCTTCTCCTTGATTTCTCTTGATTCCTGCTTAGCATAACAACATATCCTTATTCTCCATGTCAAATGATGAACCCCACATCTCTCCAATAGCCCTCAATGCCTTTCAATCAGTCAATTGACCTAGAGTTGACCCAGGGTTGACCCAGATGAAACCCTAGTTGACTGTCTTCAACTGTAATTCTTGTGACTTCCCCAATGACTTGTCTCCTTCTCCAAATGACTTTCTAAGTCCTCCAAGATGTCTAGATACTCCCCATGCTCTCAATTAACAACTCATAATTCCCTTGTTGATCCTCAGCCACCCTCAGTTAGGAGATATACTCAGTGCTTGATCCACTGAACTCCCTGCTTTCAAATTCTTTCTTGATGACTTGAATGAGATTGAATTAGGATAATAACCTCTGGATAGGCCTCTAGAGATGAGAATAATGCTTGGACCCCTGCTGAATGACTTGCTATGCTTATGCTATGCAGATGGTTAGGCTATGTACATGGCTCTATATGCAAATGCTAATGATATTGAAACATAAACCAAGTGAATAAGGTTGAGCAAATTTTAGGGTGCAACACCAAGAACAAAAACAATGGAGAACACCTGCGGACAATCATAGAATACCAACTCCTCATACATAGATCAAAAGAGCCATCAGGCAAAGTACAAACTCCAAATGAGTACAAATAAGGAAAAGACCTCGGCCAACAAGCCTGGCGATGGTCAAATACAACCAATAAGCATCAAAAGCTACAACAGACATAGACAAAACAGGTCAAGCGGGATGACGTGATCGGAAATCCTCTAACAGCCTCAACGTCTCTGGATGATCCGGCCTGGCAAGTAACCCCTGGATAAGCAAATCCTGCTGACTCATAGTATGTTGTAGGCTATCAACGTGATCCTCCAAAGCTCTCTCTTCGAAACATGCCTCAAGTCTGCGCCTCTTAGAACCAGCTCTCAACTTGAGGTCCTTCAAATTAGCGACCGCTTCATCCAACCTACACTCGTTGTCTCGTCTACGTGATGATTCTTCTGCAATCTCTTCATCTTTGGTATAAAGCTGAGCCTTCAGCTTGCTGATATGGAGTTTTAACTTGTCCTCACGCTCCTTATTGTTAGTAAGCATGGCATTCCATATCGACTCAAACTTGGAGATCCTCGTGTAAGCCTTATCCAACTCTTCCTTCTTCATAGCAAGAGTACTATAAGTGGCATTCAGGTCTCGGCCTGTGCGCTCTTTGTCCTTAGTCTCTTTAGTCAAATCAGTACCCAGCTTGTTCACGAGCTCGGTTTGTCTC
Source organism: Lathyrus sativus (assembly GCA_963859935.3). Lineage (NCBI taxonomy): Eukaryota > Viridiplantae > Streptophyta > Magnoliopsida > Fabales > Fabaceae > Lathyrus > Lathyrus sativus. The sequence continues at coordinate 63,567,873 of OZ012741.1, forward strand.
CTGAAAGCATGAACTGCATTTATCTTCTCACTGCGAAGCTGGATAATATCTTTCTCCAATTCTTCATTCGCTTTCCTCAGCTCTTCTTTCTCTGCCAATACCTGATTGTATTTCTGGATATCTACAGTAGTGGGTTCCTCGATCATAAGAGGATACAATGGTGCAACTGAAGGATATGGCATCAGAAACTTCAAAGCCCTAACACGAATCCAAGTCAAGTAAGGGTCATACGCTCGACTGTTACTCTTCCCCAAAGCTAACTTCCCTTTTCGACAAATGTTATTCCACGCATGCTCAAGTCGACCCAGAGCCTCGCCCTCCAATAAGCCAGTAAGATACAGAGATTCCTGTATCTCTTCTTCTCTAGGAGGCTCTCTCAATGCATACCCGAACTGTCTCACTAATAAAGAAGGATTATAGTTAATGCAACCCTTCCTTCCGATTAAAGGAACGTTAGGAAAGCCACCACAACTATAAACAATATCCTTACCCAGCATGTCTCGATCAAACCACACAATATTCTCTGCAGATAATCCCATCAATCTCTCTGACCAATCTGAAGTACTGGCAGTGGCAACAAACGGACCCTTCTGAGGCAGATGACTAGAAAACCAAGCATACGACAGAGGAACACAACAGGCTACGTTCTTCCTCCTTCATTTATCATTCTTGTAGTGCACAAAATGATAAACGTCTCCAAGTAAGGTGGGTACTGGGTTGCCTGAGGCTAAGATATAGAACACATCAACATCCACAAAGTCTGGAAGATGAGGAAACAGAACAATGCCATATATATACAGAGCCAAGATGGCGCTAAACACAATCCAACATCCATCTTTAGCATACTGCTGAGCTTTCTCAATCAAGCAAGGCAACGGAAAACCATACATCCCAAGTCTCCGAATCATCTTCCCATCCAATTCTGAAGCTTCAAGGTGCACAATGGCGGCAAGTTTGGCCAGATAAGGTTTAGTATCAACATGGACAACCGGCATCCGATTCAGAATGGGTACTCCTAATAGCTCAGGATACTCTTCTAATGTAGGAGCCAAGACATAATCAGGAAATACGAAACACCTCAAATGGGCATTGTCGCTACTGCGAAAATCGGCACCGGCTGAACAGAAGATTCGCCACCGCGTGTTATTTATCCCAAAGGAGGGAAAGGAAACGCTCGAAGTAAACCCACCGCAAAGACGGGAAAGGAATGTTCATCGCAACCAAATCCTGGATTCGGAGTCGGTTACGCAAGGGGAAGGTATTAACACCCCTCACGTCCGTCGTACTCGACGGGATCCACGCTTGTTTTCTAGTATGGATTGTTATTCTATCTATTCTACAGGTGTGGGGTTAAAAGAAAATAAAATGACTCGGCAAAGTATCGCACTTTATGCCTACGTATTCCCGTCTGGAACGAGAAATCAGAGTCAACGTAGTTCGCCTACCTACGGGAAAGGAGGGGAAGGTTGCTCGCTAGGATATCACATCCTATGCCTACGTACTTTCATACAGTATGAAAGATCAGAGCAAACGTAGTTCGGGCCACGCACGACACAAGTCTGTCTTGATTGTTTTTATCTCCTTCTGAAAAAGGGTTTTTCCGATTACTGGTCCAAGCGGACAAAAAATGACGCCTTGATGAGTTCACATTCTTTTACGGGAGAAGTGTCTTTTATTGTGTTTGAAATATTTATTGTGTTTTTCTGTTTGTTTTGAGAAAGAAGAGACAGAACTCTAACCTACGGTTGAAAAGGGAATCAAGCTAACCTAATGTTATCATGCATGGGTTAAGACCTAATGTCTATCATGCTCCTCTCTTGCGCAGAGAGAAACAGAGATCCTAAGGGATAAACGGAAACAGAACAGCAGATACAATAAAACAATAAAATATGCATGAATGCAACAATACAAGCGAGGCAAGGGAGTCCCACTCAACCTCGAACCTAGAAAACAACAGGAAAAAGTGAATAAAATTCACTTTCAACCTAACAGGTTAAATGGAAAACAATACAGTCAGAGAAATTCAAACAATACATCAAAAATTATAAACAGCAAAAATAAACAGCAAACAACAGTCTTCATCAACATCTGTCTTCAAGTCATCTTCAACCATCTACAGGCTTCAAGCAAGCATCAGTCTTCATCTTCACAGCTTTCAAGCAAGGTCTCTATCTTCAATCTTTCAGGGCTTTTCTTCAAGTCTCACTCTCCAAGATGAGTAGCAGTTAACAGGATGCATTGGATGTTAAACAATCAGTTGCCTACCAAGGGTGGCCTACTGACTGTTAGCATGATACAGACAGTTTCCTCTCAAAAGTTCTATCTTTTAAATACATTCACTAATCCTTCCAAAGGAAGGAGGTGAATATTTAAAAGAGACTTTGAATCATAGAGAAAGAATGGAGGCAAACGAGGCCTTCCATGTTTGTGAATCAAGTTCCTATTCTAAAGCTCTACCTAACTCCTAGATCCTATAACCTTCAACAGCTGCCAGCAAGATATACTCTTCATCAACTCTGGAAATTGATCTTCATTCCTTTTGTCTTCAATGGCTTCATCAGCAAAGTCTTCAGCTCAAACCCAAACCCCAAGCAGGCCCAATACCCCACACAGTCAAACAATAACCCTAGAAAGGGCACACCACACAATCAATCAATTACAAGAATATACTAATAGTATTAATATAATAGGGGAACTCCTAGCATTTTCTAAGGGATCTATCACTTACCCATAATACCCCTATAGTCCCATCTTCTAATTTGTCCTAAAGAAAACCCAAAAAGAAACTTGTTTTGTTATACCTATATTATATTCACAACCCTAATTGACTATCCTAATAGTTTCTAACTAAACTACCTAAAATAAATCCTAAAAAATAGTATAAAAATCAAGGGGGGCACCTAATATCCATATCTAGTTATACTAAAAAGAATGGGGTGAAAATCCTAAAGGAAGCTCCTAAACTAAATTCAACAAATAGTAGCATAAACCAAAAGAATTAAAAAAAGCTATTAAATGTAAAAATATGCAAAAAAATATGAAAATGAAGTAAAAAGACAATTTTATGTTTTCATATTTTTCTAGGCAAAAAATGGAAAATGGAAAAAAAAGTCTCATTAAAAAATATGCATTTTTCAATTTATTATGAATTTTTGAAATGAAATAAAATTTGGAGTGAAATTTAATATGAAAATGAATGAGGGGTGCAAGAAGTAGTGATATTAAGTAGAAAATGATTTGGGCCCAGCAGGTGGGGTGCGCCTAGCAAGGCGCACCTGGGCCCAGCTTGTATCAGAAAAATCATGAAAAAAACTAAAGAAAAAAAGATGGAATAGCGGTGTAAAAAGCAACGAATCATAGTGCAATGCAATTGGGCTTGGACAAAGGGGGTGAGGAAAGTAACGCGTGAGGCCCATGCTGGCTCACTAATCCAAACGTAGTGTTTTGCTGCTGCTGCTTCTCCCTCCAATTCGCGTATGAACGTGGACCATTGGATGGTCCTTCAGTCAACAAGTCACGGCGTGATCGTACGGCAGAAAGGTTGTCTTCAACCTTTGGACATTAGGGTTTAGAAACACCATGAAAATACAAACTCCATGCATGAACTTTATCCTCTTCGTGTGGCTCCATTACTCCACCATTTAACACGATCCAAGAACCAAATTTGCTCTATTTTTTACGTAGAATCCAACTGTGGCAATGGTTTGTATTAACAGTCTCTCTATCATCCTACCCGAACGGTACAACATCATAGGTTCAAAATTTCTTCAGTTTTCAACCAACACCAAACTCAACAATCTTTATATATAATTAATCCCTATGCCATGCTGATTAAAACCAACCAAAATTCGTGAATTATCATCCATTAAATCACCCATTCCAACTCCATCAAGAATCAACCTCCATTAATGAAACCTCACTAATTGATCTTAAACTCATCCAAATGAATCACCTAATGGTCTCTAATGGTTTCACAACAAGAATCAATCCTAGCCATGCCTAAATCAAAGTGTGGGAGAGATTTTGCATACCTTGATCCTTGCAATGGTAGGTGTTGAAAAGCTTCGAATCAGGCCTTGTGGATCTTCAAGAATGGTCTCTAGGTGATGAACAATCCTCTGCTTGCACTAGATTTGATGGAGATGACTTGTATCTTCAGATCCAATCTCTTTTGCTCTCTTGCAACTTCACTTGGAAAGCTCCAATTCTTCAACAATGGAACCTTACTCTAGCATGAACATGTTCAGGGAGGTTTGTAGTGATGATTTGTGGAAAAAAATGGAAGGGTAATGAAGAGAAAAATGAAGTTTCAATACAATTTGCAAATGGAAAATTCTTGGTTCAATTTCTATTCTCTACCACCATTAACATCAACAATCACCAACCCTTCACCAATGGGGATTGTAATCAATATATAGACTGATTTGGAAAGGTCTAGAATCATCTAGATCAATCTAGAAAGAACTTGAAGTTTCATGACATGATACTTTGCATTTCCCTTCCCACCACATGAGATATCATGACAAAAACCCTTGCAACTTGATTAATTAGCTTGAATATCTCCTTATATGAGATTTAGGACAATGTACAATGCATATTTCCCTTATTCATTAAGCTTTTCCTTGTTTTGACTTGGTACCCCATTATGCAAGCAACCAAATTACAAAGCAACCCCAAGATTTAAGCCTCAAATCAAAATTGTGGATGAACCATTGTTCTTAAAATGTCCTTGGGAGTCAAAATGACCTATCATATGGCATGGTTTGGATTTGGAACTTGGATTTTAGGATTTTCCATTTCACTTGAATTAACTTATACCTCATTTTTAGGCCATTTTTATCACTTTTTGCTATGAGCCTTTCCAACATCTCATGACCACCCTACTAGCCTTAAAACATCATTCTAAGCAACTTTTATGTTGAAGGTTTTTCCATTTGAAGCTTGGAAGTAGGAGATATGGCAATATGCTTGAAATGACCTATAATTTCCAAATGACCAAAATGCCCTTTGCTTGCCAAAGTAATAAGTAGAGTTCCACAAATCAGTTGAAGGCATGCCATACCTTTCTAGAAAGATAAGATCATGAGGAACAACTTTCATGTTGGCCAGAAATCCATTTGAAAGCTCCTTGAGGGGTAAAAGTTGCTTGGAAGTCAAGTAACTTTCACAGACAAATTTCAGATGCCTCTGATGACCTGTAACTTGCAAGAACCATAACTTGAGTTCTATAAATCTTCTTGATTCCTTCCACCACTAAAATTAAAGGTCTTGAGATCCTCTACAAGTTTCATTTTGTCCAAGGATCCATTTGAGACTGGCATTTTGAATTATCTTGTTGGGAAGTTTGCCTTAAATCAGGGGATTTTACACAGAAACCCTAATTCAGAAACCTCTCTTCTTCTTGATTTCTCTTGATTTCTCCTTGGCACAACACCACATCCATATCTACATGTCAAATGAGGTATCCCACATCTTTCAAACAGACCTTGATGCCCTTCAATCAATCATTTGACCTAGGGTTGACCTAGGGTTGACCCAGATGAAACCCTAGTTGACTGTCTTCAACTGCAGCTCTTGTAATCACATCAATGACTTGCCTCACTTTCAAAATGACCCTCTAGGTCTTCCATGATGTCTATATACCCTCCATGGCCTCAATTCATGACTCACAACTTCTTTGATAATCTTCAAATACCCTCAAGATAAGAGATAGATCCACTGCTTGGTCCACTAACTTCTCAAATTTTAATTTCTTTCTGATGACTTGGCTAAGATTGAATTTGAATAAGAACCTCTTGATATGCTCATAGAGATAAGAATTGCATTTGGTCCCTTATTGGATGGCTTGCCCATGCTATGCTATGCAGATGAATGAATTATATACATGACCTAATATGCAAATGCTAAAGCTATGAGACATAAAATCAGGTGAAATAAGTTGAGCAAATTTTAGGGTGCAACAGGCATCATAAAACTGTAAGAGAGCATAGACACCACTAATCTCATACTCAGAAGTCTTGCAGACATATCTCAATAATCTTCCATAAGACTTCTTGAAATCCTTCATTACTGCTTTCTCACCCAAGGCAATCAGACTCAACAAGGTACTAACATCCGGAACTGGAAACTTGTAGGCCACTATACTCTTCAGGGACTCCATAACAGCAATGTGAGCAAAGATCACTAGAATCAAAGGAGAAATATGCACCTGCAACACAAATACATGTTAATGAGATGCAGATGAAAATGCAAATGAAAAATGAAAAACAAGGGATCAAGACTGATGTGCCTTCGGTCGAGAAAAAACCAGAGCTTCGCCTTAGCAAGAACAAAGTACCGACAGTAGGATCCACTGATATCATGTACACAGATTCACACTTGCAAAGAACCGGGTAATCTGAAGGCTAAAGTTTCCTTATCAACCCAATCTCCCTCACAGGTGTGGACCTATCCACTGACAAGGTTTGGCATCTTATGCGTTCATCAGCGTTATAGACTTTCAAGAAATGATGATACGTTCACCATTTCTGGTTTGGCATCACTATATCCTGAAGAGGCCTCACTTAGCTGACTCACAAATGATCGGTTCCCAGAGTCTACAATTCTCAAATCCAAAATCCCAACCGATCCTAAGGATCTGAAGGAAAATCATCAAAGAAAATCTCGTCTGAGTGTGAATTTTGTAGGGAACTGTATCTGCTAAGCAAATAGGCCCCCCACTAGTCTCCACTCTAATACTAAATTTATACTCAAGCCCAGGTCCGGCTTATCACACAATGAAACTTCCCCCCACACAGCACAACAGTAATGATATATGATGCGGAAAATAAATGCGGGAAAGTAAATAAAGCACATATATACAACACCCAAAGATAAACAGACAAGCACTAGGATTGACTCGCATAGGGAACCAGAGTCCCCAACAGAGTCGCCAGCTGTCGCAACTGCGAAAAACAACCGGCGGAAAAAACAGAAGAGTCACCACTTTCGTTATTTATCCCAAAGAGAGGGAAAAGAAACGATCGCAAAAACCTAAAGAAAAAGGGAAAGACAAGGTCATCGCAACCATGTCTAGATTCGGGAGTCGATTACGCAAGGGGAAGGTATTAGCACCCCTCACGTCCGTCGTACAAGACGGGATCCACACATTGTTGTCTATCTAAAAGGGTGTGTTGAAACTATCTAGCTAAAGGCTTAAGGACAAAAGGAAAAGAAAAGAGAAATGACTCGGCAGAGCATCACCGCTCTGTGCCTACGTACTCCCTCGTGCAATGGGAATGTCAGAGTCAACGTAGTTCGCTTAACTACGGCTAAAGAAAGGGGGGAAGGTTGCTCGCAGAGACATCGCGTCTCGTGCCTATGTACTTTTGTCTGGTATGAAAGATCAGAGCAAACATAGTTCGGGCTAAAAGGACCACAAGTTGGTTCAAAAGTTTTTAGGCCCGAGTAGGGTTAACGAATAGTTCTAGCAGTTGGTGTATGCAGCTCGACCATTAGAGACTTAGGCGTTACCGTTTACGGTAGAAATAAGAGTTAACGAAACTCTTGTTTATGAAATGATTTTCCTTGATTAAGAACCCCAAAGGGTGAAAAAGGTTTGAAATGTTTTTTGTGTTTTTTAAGAGAAGAAGTGTTTTGAATTAGAGTGTTCATAATGTATGTTGTAACAAAGTCTAAAACCTAGGATCGAATGCGTTGCATATCGTCCTAAGGACGTATACTAAACACTCTAGACAATTGAGAGGTGGCCCCTCAACTACCATTTCCCAAGTATAAGGCTCATGGCACAATATTCATCATCCTTATTAAGTATGTTATACTTGTTTGAAGATGAGAAGAGAAGAAGGAACACTGATGAGAACTAGTCAATCCTAAAAGTTATCATGCAAAGTGGACTTAGAGTTGAGTTTGAAAAGGGAACTACCTAATGTTATCATGCATAGTTAGGCACCTAATGTCTATTATAACCTCAAGAGGTTAGAGAACTTATGGGGAGCATGGCAAAGAAAAGCAAGAGAAGAAGAAAAAGAAGAAGAAGAAATGCATATGCAAATGAGAATGCAAACAAAATGTGTTGCACCCCAAAATTTGACCAACATCTCCTTTACCTAGCTTATGTTTCATTTCATTCACATTAGCATTATCATTTGCATTTCATTGACATGTATGCAGGAGATCAAGAGGTATGATTACCAATCAAGAGCTATACAAGACTGTGAAGCTAGCTAAGAAGGTTATTCAAGTGTTCAAAGGTTGATATCTTTGTCAGAGAAGTCAAACGATCCTCAGAGAGAGTGGTTGAAACCAAGAGTGTGTGCCTCCTAGCTTGAGAGCTGTGGGGAGCTCCTCAAATGATTCTGAAGCCAAGAATGTGGACTTGAAGCCTTGAGAGAGCTTATGAGATGTCTTGAAAGCCAAGCCTAGAGAGGTCATGGTGCAAGTTTATGAAGACTCAGCCATGAGTGGTGTAATTAGGGTTTGATTGGGTCAACCCTAGGTCAACTAATGATTTGGAGAGGGTTGAGACCTAATCCAAGAGCCATGTGATCATGGATTGATGAATTGAGATGCTATAAGGATGATTCCAAGGTCAACTCATCATGATTGAGGAGTTTGAGAAGTTTCAAGCTAGGGTTTCTAAGGCTTGACAGTGTAAAATCCCCTAGTTTGACCCCTATCTTCAAGGCAGTTTAGCTCAAGATGTGATTGTCATCTCATATTACCCCCAACATGAATGTTGTAGAGCTTGATCTTAGCTTTAATTTGAGTACTATAAGTCCTTGATAGGACTTGTATAACTCAAGTTATGACTTTGACAAGTTACAGGTCATCTGAGGTATGTGAATCTGGGGCCTTGAAAGTCACCCAACTTGCATCCAACTTTTTCCCAAGAAGGATGATTCCTATGAACTTTTGGTCAACATGAATGTTGTTCCTTATCTTCTTAGATTTCCAGAGAGTAATAGAAGTCCTTGATAGGATTTCTAGAACTCAACTTATGGCTTTGACAAGTCAAGGGCATTTTGGTCATTTGGAGATTACAGGTCATTTCAAGTATAAGGCTATAACTCCTATTTCCAAGCTTCAAATGGAAAAATCTTCAACATCAAACTTTCTTAAAATGATGTTTTAAGGCTAGTAAGGAGGTAATGATATGTTGAAAAGGCTTGTAGCTCAAAATGGTAAAAATGACCTAAAATGGAGGCATAAGTTAAATAAGTCAAAGTTGGAAATTGAAATTTCCAAGCTACACATCCAAACCATGGCATGTAATAGGTCATTTTGATTCTAGAAAGCATTTTAAAGACAATGGTTCAGCCACATTTTTGAGTTGAGGTTTAGATCATGGACTTGCTTTGGAAAATGATTGCTTGCATATTAAGGTACATATGCAAAACACAAGGAAAAGCAAGGCACAAGCTAGTAAAGTATCCTAACATGTCATGTATCTCATCTAAGGAGATTTTCAAGTCAGAACAAGCTGCTGCAAGAGGTATAGCACAAAATGATACATGAGATGGATTGAAATCAAAAACTCATGACATGAGAATCTCAAATTCTCATTGGATGATTCTAGAAAGTTCTGGATGGTTTAGAACCATCCTATATATGGATTAGAACTTGCTCAGATGCAAGGTTGGTGAGAGATTAGAGAGGAGAGTGAGATAGCCATTTCAATTTCTTCCATTGCAAGTTGAAATCAATTTCTACATTCCACACCATTTCCATTGATTATTTCAATCCTAACACCTTCCATTTATCATACTGAATGTGTGCATACCAAATTGAGAGCAAGATCATGAAGAATGGAAGAGTTAGCATTTGGATTTTGGGAGCTGCAAGTCACCATCGGATTTGGAGATTCAAGCTTCTTAGATCAAATCTTTTGCAAACAGAAGCACTAACATCAATCAAGGAGTGATTCTGAAGAGTTTGAGAGGTTGAAGTGAAGGTTTGACCTATCTGGTATTCAAGATTTGACAGGTTTGCAACTTTTCTTCTATACCTTAATTTAAGCATAATTAGTTAGATTTGTTAGGTTAGAATGGTTAGAGACAAGTAGGAGATGGATTCTGGAAACTTTGGGATCATTTGGTGAAGTTTGAGTTAGTGACACCAACTTTGTTTTGATCAAGAACACGATGTATAGTGAGATATAACATGAGTTTACTAGCAAGATTTAACCAGTGTGAGGTGGTGATCATTCTGAGCCAATCAATTTCAAGAATCGTTAAAGTTGAAGTTTGAGCATAGTTTTGATCTTGGATCGGGTTTAGAGAGTGAGGGCATTTCAATTGATTCTAAGGCCATGGTTGTGATCAGGGTTGAATTTAGAACGGATTAGGGTTTTGAACCATGGATTTTGGTGGAGTTTGGGTGGAGTCCGAGTTAGGTATTTGAGCTCTGCAACTATGGAGCTTTCCCTCCATTTTCATGGCTGGAGGAAGAAGACAACTCCATGGCCGTTGGATGAAGAGTGGACCCATTGACTGGACCTAGATCGTGTGGCCAAGATTTGATTTCATGTTTGAAGAGGAGTTCTGAAGATACCCCAAAACGCAGCGTATCATTAAAATTGTGGTCTTGGGCTTTAGTGGACTGATTACTAGCCACACCCCCTCTCGTGGCCCACTGATGATTTGAACTAATTTTCCTTGCTCTCTGCACCGTGCTTTTTTCTTTTTCTTTGTATTTTGTTATTTGTTTTCTGATTAAAATTGGGCCTAGCGCTTTTACTGATGGCACCCCCGTTTCAAGCCCATTCTCATATTGAACTGCACTGGATTGCTATCTGCACCAATTATTTTCATATTTCATGTTATTTTCTCCATTTTTATTTTAAACTTTGAAAAATCATATTAAATAGAAAAATAATGATTTTGGCATGAGGATTTTTTCTCCTATTTCATGTTGAAGTCTAGAAAATTATAAAATCAAACATTTTCATTTCATGCATTTTTAATATTTTTTTGTGTATTTTCTCTTTTAATAGCTTTTTAATTCATTCTATGTTGATGCATAGTTTTGTAGAATTTTGTTTAGATAGTTACCTTCATATTTTTGAACCATTCTTTTTAGGATAGTTATATTAGGACTTTAGCTCCCCTCTGGATTTATTCCATAATTTTGTGATTAATTTTTGATTAGTTTTGATTAGATGACTTTAGGTTGTGTAGATTTAGGTCAATCCTTAACATAGGTCCACCATAACACTAGAATTTTGGGTTTTTAGGTCAAGTTAGACATTGGGACATATAGGGTATTAAGGGTAGTCATATAGGATCCCCTAGAAATTATATTAGATTTTAATATAATAGTATACTATTTTTAATTGATTTTTGTAGTTGATTGTTGTTTGTGTTGCCCTTGTGGGCTTGTATTTTGTTTTGCCTTGCTTTGTGGGTTTTTTCACTTGGCTTGGTGGGATTGGTCTTGCTTTGTGGAGCATGGAGAAGCATAGTGGAAGACTTGAAGATTGAAGAAGGAGCTTGATGTCGCTACTGCGAAAATCGGCGCCGGCTTGACAGGAGAGTCGCCACCGTGCGTTATTTATCCCTCAGAGCGGGAAAGGAAACGCTCGAAGTAAACCTCGCAAAGACGGGAAAAGGTATGGTCATCGCAACCAAAACCTGGATTCGGGAGTCGGTTACGCAAGGGGAAGGTATTAGCACCCCTCACGTCCATCGTACTCGATGGGATCCACGCTTGGTGTTTATAGGTAAAAGGGTGTATTATCTATCTACGCTAATGGCTGGTCTGAAAAGAAAATAAAAGGACAGGACTCGACAGAACATACGGTGTTCTGGGCCTACGTATTCCCTCGTGCAATGGGAAAGTCAGAGTCAACGTAGTTCGACTTCCTACGCCTAAACGGGGGAAAGGTTGCTCGCCAGGACATCGCGTCCTGTGCCTACGTACTTTCATCTGAAATGAAAGATCAGAGCAAACGTAGTTCGGCTAACTACGGGTAAACAGGGGCTCTCACACAGCAGTGAGAAAACAAACTGGTCTCTAAGGCTCGGGAACCTACAAACGATCTGGTCTCAAATGCACTCGGGCAGGAGAAAGGGATAACAATTAGTCGTTAGCGGGAAAGTCTCGATCGCACAGCCGCGAGAGAACAAAGGTTAGTCGTTAGTGTGCTCGCTAGGATATCGCATCCTATGCCTACATATCTTCGTCTGGAACGAAGAATCAGAGCAGCTGTAGTTCAGCTAACTACGGATCAAGCTACTCAAACGCTCCTACAGAAAGGAAAGGGAAACCCTAGAACTATAGCCGAGAAACAGGGGAATCTACCTACTGCTATCACACCTGGTTGACCATCCTAAGGTCTATCATAACGACTCCGCAGAGGAGAAGTCAGAGCTCCTAAGGGATCATGGCAACAGGATTAAACTACACACAAGAAACTGCAACGTAAAGAATACTGAAAATATGCATGAATGCAACAACTAGACGAACAAGGCACAGAGGCAAGGGAGCTCAGCTCTACCAAATACCAACAAGCAAAGCCACGCAATAACAAGCAAGCAGAAGGAGGACCACCTCAACTTCTCATGCACACAAAGTCTACTTCTAAGATGCACCTACTCAGAACTATCTAGATGAACACCTAAGTCTAATGCAACACAATATCACACAAGTCAAACAACACAAAGAGACTAACCCTGACCAGGGCCTCAAACAAACCTGAAACAATCTCCTAACCTAGCTCTAAACAGAACTCTATACAATACCCTAAGCAGGGATCTAAGCAAACACCTAATCAAAACCCTAAGCAAGGATCTAAACAAACTCCTAGGCAAGAGGAATCAATCCCATTCTCCAAGCTTCAGAACAAGCTTACCAGAGAAAGGAAGCTAAGCAGACAAGCTCATAGTATCTTCCTCAGGAAAGTACCAGGAGGTTACTACTCAGGAGTCACATCCTATGCGGCTCGACAACTGTGATCAGTTTACATCCCTCCTCAGGAGAGATTAAACTCACATGAAGGCTCCGGCGTCACTGGATACTTGAGAAATACCTATATGCACTAGGGGAACTAAGTGAGCAGGCTCATAGGACCTTCCTCAGGAAAGTACTAGGAGGCTGACACTTAGGAATCGTATCCTACGTGGCTCAACAACTGTGATCAGTTTACATTCCTCCTCAGGAGGAATTAAACTCACAAGTTGGCTCCTACATCACTGGATACTTACGAAATCCTAGACAAACTACTGGAACTAAGTGAATAGACCCATAGGACCTTCCTCAGGAAAGTGCTAGGAGGCTTCCACTTAGGAATCGTATCCCATGTGGCTCAACAACATGTGATCAGTTTACATTCCTCCTCAGGAGGAATTAAACTCACAAGTCGGCTCCGACATCATTGGATACTTAAGAAAGAGGTGAGAAGGAAGGATGAAAGTCATTCATAGTGCCTTCCTCAGGAAAGTACCATAAACTCCCTTCAAACTTCAGGATCTCGAACCTCACAAACAGACAACAAGCTCCTAGACTAAGCCTCAGTCCAATGCAACCCTGCAAGCTCCAACAGGACCTCCATCAGCTCCCACCTTCAGGAAGAATCCACAGGCCAACAAACTACAAAAGACTATCTCTGAAGTTCAACCACAGTTGAACTCCAAAGTCAGAAGTCATCAAGACTTCCCCTATCTTCAGGCTCAGACAAATCACAGCAGAACACCCTACAAAAATCTATCAAAAATCTACGGGGAAACCTACATGGCTCTAAAACAACATACTAAAAAATCAGAATAAAATTCAACACCAGATGAAAGAAATAAAATCAGCAACACAGACATATCCACAGACCAATTATTCAACATCAATAACAGTGAAAAAATGCAGTTAAAATGAAAATGCATGATTGAGCTAATCTTTTTGTACTATAAAATTCTACACTGAATTACGAGTCTACAGAAAAAAGAACGGAATTATTTGACTAATTCTACCATTTTTTATGACTTTTCTAATGATATGCATGCATTGAAAATACTAAAAAAACACATCAATTAAAATGGAAAATATGCACAAAAATAGGAAATAAGAATAAAATGCCATTTTTATTTTGATTTAATTTTCTTAACATTTTTTATGAAATGGTGGAAAAAGAATTATTAAAACAAACAATTATTCAATTCATTAGGAATTATTTAACATGAAAATATAAAAGGAAAATCAAAATAAAAGAACATGCAATGGAGGGTGTAAACAGCAAGATATCCTAATTATTATTCACAATTGGGCCCTGATGGGGGGTGCCAGAAGCAAAGGGCGCAGGGCCCAAGCTGCCAAAAACAACTAACAAACATTGAAACTGAAAAAAACCTGGGGGAGGGGCAGCGTTAGTAATTTCTCAGTTGGTTTCATTATGGGCTACGCCCAGGGGGGTGCAAGAAGTAAATCTGGGGCCTAAGGCCCAATCCATCATCCAGCTCTCTCAAACAGGGGGTGGGGAAGCAATTTGGGTGTAGCGTTCAGTAACTATGCTTGGGCCTAAGCCCAGTCCAAACAAACCCTAATCCAGATACGGTTAGACAAAACCAATTCTCCTCCCAAAACACTCTGGTACTGTTCACTCTCACCCCTAACTGCGCTCTCTCATCTCACAAAGACTCTCTCTGAATCTCTCATTCATCTCACGCTCATCCTCTGAAATTCCCCAGAACTTCGCCAAACTCGTCCGTCTCACCTCACCAAGATTATTCACCAACCTATCAAAAACTGAACCATTCACTCTAAGTCCATGATATCCCCCTAAATTAAACCCTGTTCACTATTTATCAATCAACCTAAACTACTTCTTCAACCTAACAACAAACAACTTAACAAAATCGGAAGTTTCGAAGTAAAACCTGGAGGCCACGAAGATCTTCAAAGCGACTTGGAAAACGCGAGATTGATCTTTCTTGAAGAACAACAAAGGATCTGGCGCAACGGTGATGAACTCAACGGAGGATTGGACGGATCTGGATGCGTACGAAAGTCGACGATCTGGATGTTGGAGTTGGAGTTGGCGATGAATGATGAAGAACGGGAGTTCTTGCTTAACCTGAAGATTCTGAATGGAACTCCTTGGAATTTCCTGGATTGGATGAGGCTTACGATGAACACGGATGAACGCCTTCGTGAGTTTCTGGAGAAGAATTTGGAAACGATGAACCTCCTGGAGATCTAATGATGATTTGATGAAGTTCTTGCTTCCGGCGCTCTGTTGATCGTTGACGAAGATTTTCTAGGAAGATGCTAGAGGATCTTGCACGCGATTGACGATTCTTGATGAAATCTGGGAAAATTGATGAAGACCTGTGAATATCCGATGAGTTTTCCGATGAAGATGTTGAGAAATCGAAGATCGAAGAAGATCAGCGATGAAGGATGAATTTCTGGCAAATTGCAATTTTCCGGTGAACTGACGGTGGCCGGAGGTCGTTAGGGGCGCCGGCGGTGAATGGCTAGGGCGTCTGCATGCCCGGCGGTGGGAGGTTCCGGCGAGGCTAGGGGTGTGACAAGTGGTCAGGGCAGGTGGCAGGGGTGTGGTGCATGTGAGACACTTGGCACTGGGAGAGTAGTAGTGGGATCCACGTGTGAGGAGTCTGTGAAGTTCTGAGTGTGGCGTGGCGTGGATTCTGAGAAGACGTGTGGGGGCTCTTTCTGCGCAACACGTGGCGCTTTTATACCCTGGTAGTTGCTAGAATTTTCCAGAAACTTCTGGTGTGCGCTGGACTTTGGACTGACTTGGATTATCTCTCTGGACTTTTTGCTGAGACATGGGCCTTACCAAAAAAACACCCCCCTGGGCCCAATACGAAAAATGAATGAAAAACTGAAAAAACTGTATTAAAACAATTAACTAGACCTAATTAACTCTAAAAAAAAGATTAAAACTCATATTAATCTAATTAAACCTAAACAAACAATTAACCTAATTAAATTCTAAAAAGATCAATGCTCTAATTAATTCTATATCTCTAATTAAATCTAAAAAAATCAATTAACCTAATTACTCTAAAAAGCAATTAATTCTCTATTAAACTCTAAAAAATGATTAAAAATCTAATTAATTCTATATTATCCTAATTTTCTATTAAAATTCTAAAAATGATTTAAAAACAATTAAACCTATTATTAATAAAAGAAAACCATATTATTTTCTATATTATCAAAAAAAAACTATTAAACCTATTTAAAATCTATAGAAAAATTCTACAAATGATTAAAATCTATTTAAAATATTCTATAAAATTCTAAAAAGAGATTAAGCCATTAAAGTATTCAAAAGCCCTATTTAAATTCCAGAAAAATTAGTAAAGCCTATTAAAAATTCACAAAAGTCTATTAAAACCCTAAAAATGCAGATGAATGCAAATGACCCCCATAAAAGAGCGCGAGACCAGATTGAATCGAACGGAGATCCCCGGGCATCAGAATATCCTCAAAATCACTGAAAAATCACCGAGGAGCGCGCAATTTCCCGAAAATAAAACCCCGACAATCTGGACTGGGTCTGCCACATCTGATAGACAAAAATCAAGCTGTAACCCTGATATCCCCTGCTTGTGCACAAAAAATCATACATCTGAGCTGTGAATATGAATTTAAACCATGAGTCAGATAGGAGAATCGGTTGGTCAAATTTTAGGGTGCAACAGCTGCCCCTATTCAAGCGACTTGGACCTGAAAGGTTTGAAGAGCGCTCAGCCTTTAAACATTCAGAGGTACGAGACGGTTGAATACAAATAAAACCCGAAAATTTGCCAACCGCGAGCATATACTGTTAACTGCTTGGAGAATAAAGTCCAGAAAACCGAGTCCAGTCATTATGGCACCAAGCTGATTAATCATCTGATAAAGAACCCCTGATTTGAATACCCGTTGCTTGTGATACCCCATATAACAAACCCGAGAGCTGCAACAAAAATACCTGATTCTTTCACATTGCCTACTGATAGGCAGGAAGAAATATACTCACATCGCCCAAAGATGGACGGGAAGACACCCTGATTGAATACTCACCTCGTCTAATGATAGACGGAAAGACAACATTAATCTCCATATTCACATCGTCTAAGGGTAGACGGTATCATCCTGATTGATGAACAACTCATTATTCGCATCGTCTAAGGGTAGACGGAATCATCCTGATTGATGAACAAATCAATGTTCTCATCGTCTAAGGGTAGACGGAATCATCCTGATTGATGAACAAATCATTATTCTCATCGTCTAAGGGTAGACGGCATCATCCTGATTGATGAACAAATCAATGTTCTCATCGTCTAAGGGTAGACGGCATCATCCTGATTGATGAACAAATCATTATTCACATCGTCTAAGGGTAGACGGCATCATCCTGATTGATGAACAAATCAATGTTCTCATCGTCTAAGGGTAGACGGCATCATCCTGATTGATGAACAAATCATTATTCACATCGTCTAAGGGTAGACGGGATCATCCTGATTGATGAACAAATCATTATTCTCATCGTCTAAGGGTAGACGGGATCATCCTGATTGATGAACAAATCATTATTCTCATCGTCTAAGGGTAGACGGAAAGAAATAATCTCTGAATTCACGCTGTCTACTGACAGACGGGAGAAAACTTTAATCTCCATACTCACATCATCTAAGGATAGACGGAAAGACACCAGAATCTCCATACACACATCGTCTAAAGATAGACGGGAAGTCACCATAACGCAATTCAACACCATCCTTTGAATTTCAGAATCCTTCTGTCTACGGGAATTGATGGAGAAGTCAATATCCTTGAAGGGGCCACATCGTCAGTATGGACTGACGGGAAGAAAAACACCTTTTAAGAAGCATGTCGTCAATAAGAATCAACGATCACGCAAACTGAACATTCTTCGAAGAGCCTCGTCATCAATAGGGATTGATGGTCAGAAAAGTCCCTCTTAAACGTCATCTCATCCAATAACCAGAAAGAGAACCAATATTCAAAATCATTTTGAAACTCCTCAACAACTAAGGATAGCCGGAGAAGACTCGCTGGGGAAACACCTCATCATATGTATGATCTGGCAATAAGAAAACCCGCTGAACAATAGCTCGAAACTTCACATCGTCTGCTGACAGACGGAAAGGAAAGCTACTTATTAGAACAGCTCTATTTTGAGCTCCATTGAAGATTGCCTGAAACTTCACCTCGTCTACTGATGGACGGAAAGGAAAGCATCTCCTGGGAGAAACCCCTTCTTGAAATCTTACTGCGATCACCCGCAACTTCACATCGTCTATGGATAGACGGAAAGAAAACCACATTCGTACTCACGACGTCTAATGATAGACGGAGAAATCCACTCATTGGAGGAACACATCGCCAATATGAATTGACGGGAAGAAAAGTCTGTCGATATCAGATGACTGCTTGCTTAAAGCATAATCGCTGTATGATCTGAGATACAAATAATCCGCTGAATCGTCTGAATACTGTTGCTGGATAAACGCCCCTGAACTGATCACAGAGTAATTCACGCGCCATATGAGGCTGATAGAAAATCTGACTTATGCTTTGTATGCATATGCAAATGCTTTAATCTTTCTACAGCGTAATGCTCCATCCTGGATGGAAATGCGACGCATTCTGACAATGATATGCAAGTATGATGCAAATATGATGCGTGCAATATGTTAGCAGGCTCGAGCTGCCGGAGAAGGCCGGGTACAGAAAACCACTTCAGCAAAATAAATGCTGAAGGCGAGGCCAACTTTGCTGGGGATAACCCGGATATCACTGAATCGTCCTAGCAAAATAAATGCTGGGAGAGTGAAATCAACCCTGCTGGGGATATTGGGAACTCAACCGAACGCCTCAACGAAGTAATACCCTGCTGGGGAACATAACTCCGTTGTAAAATAGCAGACGTGCTGAATATGATTAGACTCCTCTGGGAATAGCTTATCCATACCAATGACAAATTGGTCTCTGCTGGAGACAATGGAGGGAGTCCTCTTGCGCTCTGATGAAGCTCGGATCTGGAAATCGATGCGCCAACGCGGATGGGCCTTACAGTGATCGCAAACTTGGATTTGAGCTCTTAAGCCATCTTACTGGGTCAGGTACACCTGACGCTGGAAAATATTCTTCCTGAATACACAGCCTTGAAGAGTCAAGGGATGGTGACACGACCTCCCGCATTCATCTCGCTCTCGAAAATCGACTGCATCTGCTCGAATAACTCTGAATGACCCTGTAGGTACGGAGAACAACAATCCTTTCGCTTCTGATATGCCTCAGCCTACGGGATCTCCGTGGGGATGGTCCTTGAAAGGAAATCTGCAAATCTGTTGCCCCGATGGCCTGATACAACATGCCTCAGCGTTCTGAACTCCTGAGAGATACTTCACCTTGAATGCTTCTCGCGCAACCTTTGCGTGCTTAAGATGGTCTGCTCCTGACTGCAATGACCTTGATTATCTGATTCAGAGTAGTACTCTTGACTGCGCCGTATTTCACCAGACCTCAACCTGATTGCCCCAGAATAACTGACTTCGAGAAGCTGACCTGACTGGGAATCACAATAAAGCTTGCCCCTGCTCTCGGAACATTCGGGCGCTCCACATTCTATCTTGACCATACTTTCCATTGTAGGAAGCTTTTCTGCTGTCAAGCGCTTACTCGCAAGTAAAACAAGTTGTTCTGCATAAATGATGTATTAATGCAACACATATGACAGCTTTGACATCCAATCTGTTCACTGGGAAAAAGAAAAACAGTTTATGGCATATAATGCACAAAACATTTGTCGACATCAGTATCAACATGGTAAGAGGAACCTTTTAGGAGTCAGAATCGACGCGACCTTTACCGGAGTATGCTTTCGAAACAACCTGCTTCAATTAGGACTTTTGAAAGGTTGTAACGTGGTCAGGTTCATGGTTTTGAAAGAAAGGATAAAGGCTCAAAGTTTACTTTAACCCACCCGTTCTCCTTGATGTTCTCCCATCCTACGTTCAGCTAACTCGACCTTAGCGCTCACCTCTCAGAGGCTGAAAGATAGGAGTGATAGTTCGAGAAACTTTTGGATTTTGGAGTGACAGCCACTCACCTTTCGTCTTTGACACTTGAGGTCACACGACTCGTACTTCCATCGAGGATTTTTCTTTTGATCCTTTTCATCTTTTTCTCTTCATATCCCTAACTTTTGCCTGGACTGACTCCTTTTGAGTTTCTTTTGATCTTTTTAAGTCCAGCGGGATGCCCTCATTTTTGCCTAAGTCATTTGTTTTGAAGTTTTCTTGACTTAGCGGGCTTTTGATTTCTTTTTCATTCTTTTTCGAACAAGTCGTGTGACATTGGTTGTCTGACTCTTTGGGAATGATGTGGCTGTCCCACTCTTGATTGAACCATTGTGGTCTTTTAGGCACGACCTCTAGGGGTGTGATTGATCCTCGAACGGACACTCCTTTTGCAATTTGGACGCTCGGTCAAATTAGCTAACACCTACCCTGCCCCAGGTTAAGATTGAGGGTTTTTTCGTTCACAGAAAGAAACTCCTACTACAAGGCTCAAAGGGGTTGACAAGGGATTATCTTCCTTATATCTCCGGTGTTTAAGGATTTGAAACAATGCCTGTACATCATCAACAGGTTCTATTTCAAAAGCATACATTATCGATATTTGCATGTCGGTCATTTTCGTCATCCTCCCCAAATTCTACTTAACCAAGCAGTGGATATTTGCAAAACAGTTAGTGAACACGAATGGATTCAATCAAAACATGCACATTTATTTCATTATCATCAATTTGAATGAAAACAACCAAGTTTTACAAACAAGTTTACAAATTCAAACAGGAAAGCAATTACAAATGCAAAGAAATGACAAGCTAAAACAAAGAAAATATGCTAGCTCCCGAGAACTGGGCTTTTGCATCTGCCCTGCTGCTGAACCAGCTATCTTTATTAGAGGAAATTCGATGCGGTCCTGATCTGCTTTCGACGACTCAACCAAACTATAGAGCCCTTTCTCCTTCATTCAGATGATGTGGGGACCTCCCGGCCCGAAGCTGATTGCTGCACTATCAAGCAGATCCTGCACTTTGTGCTTAAATGCTTTACAGTTCTCAACTGTATGGCCAGGTGCCCCGGTATGGAACTCGCAAGTAGCGTCAGCATCGTACCCCGGTGGTGGAGCCAATGTCCTTTTACGAACCAATTGGAGCTGAAGCAATGTCTGCAGAAGCTGTGCGTATGGTATAGGAGGAGTTTCCAAATGACGGCTTGCCAAAGGACCTTGATTCTGACCTCTTTTATACCCCCGATTATTCTGTTGCTGAGGCTGCTGCTGCCGGTATCGGGTTGACCCTTGAGCACCCTTCGTATCAAATGCAACATCGGCTTCTTGATCTTCGATGTATTGATTAACGCTCTCCTTATGCTTAGCCATTTGCTTTCTCAGATCTGCCCCAGGAATAGGCAACAATTGTGGGCCTGGAGATTCTGACACCATGGAGTCCAGGATACGCTTCTGACCCACTACAGCTTTGGAAACATCTGTCATCTTAGCATCGACTGAGACAGGAGCAATATGCACAGCTACGCCGCCCGGCGTGAATTCAATATCGTGCGAGTCAATCAGGTCTTGAACATTGTGTTTGAAAGCATGACATCCCTCGATGTCATGTCCGAATGCCCCGGAATGAAAATCACATTGCTTATTGGCATCGTATCCTTGAGGAAACGCTTTCGTTGGTGGTGACAACGTTCTTTTCTCAACCAGATTAAACCTCAATAAGATCTGCAAGAGCTCCGCATATGCCATAGGTGGTGCCTCAAACATTCTCTTTGGCTTCCCTTCCTGGATCCTCTGTTGAGCCGGATGCATCTCCTGTTGCTGCTGCTCAGGTTCCACATGCACAGGCGGCGCGAGCTTCTTCATTGCGGCTTCAAATAGCTGATCGTCTTCTTTCCTAAGCACATTCTTGACTACTTCCATGATCAAGCTCATTTGGGTCTTCAGCTGACTGTTCTCCTCTTTGAGAATCTTCTGCTCTAGACGCATCTCTTGCATGTCTCTCGTCATCTGCCCCAGCTGGCTTTGGACTTCGATCAATTCAACCTGATTCTGTTCCATATCTCTGGAGGAATTCCTGCAACAAACTGGATGATGAAGAAATAAGACCCACGGTTCTGATATACTTGTTAAAAAATAATGCAATGCGGAAAGCAACCACACATTCATAACGAGATAAAGAGAAACCCAAGCTATAAGCAAACAGACGAACATCTCCCATAAATGTACAACCAACAAAATCAGCAGGTAAGCACAAATGAGTACGAATACAGTGACCCCAGCCAACAATCCTGGTGGTGGTCAGCAAATACTGATGCACAAAAGCTAAACGGGTTAAGCAGAGAAAACAGATGCGGCATCCGACGCGAAAACCTCTAGAAATTTCTCCCATACCACCGAACTTTCTGATTGGCAATCTTCAGAGCACACACTTCCTGTGGAGTCTTCCATGACATTAACTGACGAACCCGCACAACTAGAAGACGGAAAATCATTAATCTGAACACAACCTTGAGGAGTGATGCAAATACGGCTAGAGTCTAACAGATCCTGAATCTGACTTCTAAGCACTTTACAATCATTCGTTGAATGCCCCTGTGCCCCAACATGGTACTCACAGCGGGCGCTGGCGTCAAAACCTGGAGGATACGGTGGAATCACCGGCTTAGTCTCTTTCGGCACTATCAATCTACTTCTGACCAGATCTGGCAACAACTGACCGTATGACACCGGTAGCTGAGTAAACTGCCTTTCAGGCTTCCTTGGTCTTCGTGGAGCATGCTGACGCGATCGGCGATAGGATGACCGTTGACTTGAAGTGTCTGAAAACTGATCTTGAGATGCTAGAGATTCTGAGGTGGCGTCATCTCCTTCCCATTCTTCTTGAGAACTGACAACTGACTCAATCTTATTAACTGGGACACAAGGAACACCTCGAAACTTTCCACTCCTGAGTCCTCGCTCAACAATCTCTCCCAGCCTCATCAGGCTCACAAAACTTGTGCAACTGAACAATTTGTCAAAATAATGGCCTTTCAGAGTACCCAGGAAGATGTCAACCAGTTCTCTTTCCGGAAGTGGTGGTTGAACACTAGCAGACAATTCTTTCCATCTTCGCAAATACGCTCTGAATGATTCATTCTCCGCCTGAGACAATTCTTGCAGATCTACGAGACTAGGAGTCAAATCCAAGTTGTAATCGTACTGCTTCATGAAAGCTCTGGCTAAATCCACCCATGATCGAATCTGGTTACTTTCCAATTGCACATACCATCTCAACGATGCCCCAGTCAGGCTATACTGAAAGCAATGGATCATCAATTTGTCATTTCGCACCAACGAAGTCATCCTTCGGCAGAACATCATCAAATGCAATTTTGGACAGCTATCTCCTGTGTATTTCTCAAATTCCGGCATTTTGAACTTGTACGGCATTACCAAGTCAGGAACCAAACACATGGCTACAGCATCCAGGTTAACGGCATCTTTCGCTTCCAAGGCTTTCATTTGCTCTTCCAACACTCGGAGTCTTCTACCATAGTCAAGAGTTCTTGGATCTACTAACCCGGTCATTGGAATATCTCTCCGGTAATTCATCGCAGGGAAAGCAACACATTGATTGTTAACAGGAGGATAACGTTCATTTCGGGCAATAAACTGCTCATGCTGATCTCGGTTCTCAACAGTTGGCTGTACAACTTGGTCTGCAGTAATATTGTTTGCTTGCGGGAAGCCTTCCATAGAATCATACTGATGGTTGGACGCCATAGTAAACCCTGCTTGGGTGTCAGGAGCCTGGAAATTGCCTTCAGACATAGCCACCAATTACCTGTAACCGACTATGTTGCTTGATTCTGCTCAAATCTGCTTCAGCCCCTTGGTCGTCTTCAACACTCCACTCTTGCCTCAAATAGTTCCCCGAGAATCACTTTCTGGTGAAAACAAAGGCTGGATAAGTGCTCTGATCTGCTAAATGCTATGCAATATGATTTATGCAAACAGAAATACAAAAATGCTAACGTGCATGTGTGCATTGGAGATATTTTCCCTCCAATTCCAGTGTCAGTGGTAGCAAGACGAGATAAACCATAGAGACAATATTTGGAAAAAACCCTCATATATTGATTAGAATAACAGTCTTGTCAAGAAGTTACATAACTATGCTCCATACAGCTGATATGACAAAGAGGATCCCAGCCAACATGCCTGGTGGTGATCTCAACATACAGAATACAAGAGAGAAATCAAATACGGGTACGGTTGCGGAAGTCCTCGACCATCTTCTTTGTCTCTGCGTGATCCGGTTGATAAATCAAACCTTCTATCAGTCGATCCCTCTTCCTGACTGTCCCCTGGATGTCTCTGACAAAGTCTTCCCAAGCCTTATCATTAGCACCGCCCCCAGGTTTGGGTCTCTTGGCATCTGCTCTATGCTGGAGATCTTCCAAATTCTTCATGGCATCTATCAGCTTACGCTCGGCCTCGTATCGGCGACAGGCTTCTTCTTCAAGCTCTTCGTTCTTCACCTTGACCTGTTCTTCTAACTGAGCAATCTGTGTCTTCAGCACTTCTTCTCGCTCCTTGCGCTTGGTCATAGTGAGATCCCAGTGCCCTCTGAACTTGGCTAGCTTGGTGTAGGCCCTTTCCAGCTCTTGCTTCTTGGTGGCCAACACACTACTAACTGAGTCGACATCTAACTCTAGTCGCTTCTTGGTTTCAGTCAATTCCAATAGCGTAGCCTTCAGATGTTTCAGAGTTTCAGCCTGTTGCTTAGAAATATACCCTGTTTCAATATTTTCATGCCGAAGCTTGGCATTCTCCTGCTCTAAAGCCTCTTTAGTCCTGGCCAGCTCTTCTTTCTCCGCCATCAGCTGTTTGTAAACCTGAATGTCCACAGTGGTAGGCTCCTCTACCGGAGGAGGATGCAATGGCTTAACTGCTGGATACGGCATAAGGAACTTCACAGCTCGCTCACGAATCCATTCTTCATATGGGCTAGGACCTCGAGTATCCCCTCTGCTACCTGAAAGCTTCCCTCTCTTGTGCAAGTTTTTCCAGGCTTTCTCAAGTTTGGTCAGCATCTCTTTCCCTATTGCCCCGGTGAGATACAGAGATTCCTGTATCTCCTCGGGCTTTGGCGCTCCATGAGGTATGTACCCAAATTGCTTGATCAATAAGGAAGGGTTATAGTTGACACAACCTTTCCTTCCTATTAACGGAACATTCGGGAATCCTTCGCCTTTGAGTATGACTTCAGCTCCAAATACCTCTTTGTTGGTCCATACCACGTTCTCAGCAGTCAATCCCATTAAGCGCTCGGGCCATCCTAGAGAATTGATAGACGTGACAAAAGGGCCTGACTTAGGCAAATGACTGGTGAACCACCTGCATAGGAGAGGTACACAGCAAGACACATTCCTTCCTCGTCGCTTTTCATTCTGATAGTGAGTTGAATGGTGGATATCTCCCAGCAAAGTAGGAACTGGGTTTCCCGCAGCCAAAATATAGAAGGCATCTGAATCAACGAAATCAGGAATATTCGGGAATAACACGATGCCATACACACATACAGCAAGAATGACGTCAAAAACCTCCCATTTGCCCTTCTGGGCATACTCTCGAGCCTTCTCCACTAAGACATCCAACGGAAACCCCCATACGTCTCCTCTTCTGATCATCTTCCCAGACAGCTCAGACTCTTTCAAGCACAGGATGGCAGAAAACTCAGCCAGCTTAGGCTCAGCGTCCGGACGATAAAAAGGCATCTGCTCACGGATCGGTACATCCAGAAGTGCAGAGTACTCCTCCAGGGTAGGAGCCAAAACGAAGTCGGGAAATACAAAACACCTGAGCTCCGCGTCGTAGAACTGTAACAGAGTGTAGATGCCGCTGGTCTCGTAGGCAGATGGCTGATAAACGTAGGTCAGAATCCTCCCATATCTCTTTCTGAAGTCACCCATTCCTCTCTTCTTAGCAATAGCAATCAACTCTAACAATAGACTGATATTCGGCGACGGAAACTTATAGGGCAATACTCTCTTCAGGTTTTCCATGTCTTGCTAGGAACAAACACCAGAACTGGAAGGGAAAATATGTACCTGCAATACACACACGTTAGTTAAATGCAGATGGTAATGCAATGATGCAATATGATAAATAATGCAATCTGCGAACATAGGGGCTATGCTGTAGCCTGAAGAGGAATATCTCTGTGATCCAGAACAGAAAACCAATCACGGTCATCAGAACCTCATGCCACTAACTATCATCTGATACTCAAAATATCAATCCCCTGGTAAGAAAACCATCTGAACCTCTGTATCTGACGAGAATACCATCTGATAATAGCCTCAACCTCAGATAAGAAACCCATCTGACCCAGACAACACACCTGGAGATGAATCAAGAATACCATCTGACAAAGATACTGAACCATGGTTTCTGACGGCCAGTTTTCCTGCAATAACCCAGTCCCTCTCACAGGTAGGATAAACCTAATCCACGGACAAAGGTACGGCATCCTATGCGGTCGTCAGCGTCACAGACTTTCATGAGTGACGATACGATTCCCAGAAGGAGTGGCATCATCAAGTCATGAAGAGGCCTCACTTAGCTGACTTCCAAATGATCGGTCCCCAGAGTCGACAATCCTCACGTCTGGACTCCCCTCAGATCCTCAGGACCGGAAAGGAGCACCTCTGCAAGAATCTCGTCTGAGCGCAGATTTTCGTAGGGAACTGTGCCTGCTCAGCAGACAGGTTCGTCTACTACTTCTCCACAACTATATCTAGGTGTGTACTCAAGCCCAGGTCCGGCTTCTCACTCACAGTAACCTCCCTTTGCCCACAGCAATAATCATGATAATATAATGCTGGAAAATAAATGCGGAAAGGTAAAGGTACGGAAAAGTAAAGTGCAGAAAAGGTAAAACACAATACACAACACCCACCAAATAAACACCCAAGCGCTAGGATTGACTCGCGTAGGGGATGGGAAACGGTCCCAGCATAAGGGATGGGAAAAGTCCCTAGATGCTACGGTCCCCAGCAGAGTCGCCAGCTGTCGCTACTGCGAAAATCGGCGCCGGCTTGACAGGAGAGTCGCCACCGTGCGTTATTTATCCCTCAGAGCGGGAAAGGAAACGCTCGAAGTAAACCTCGCAAAGACGGGAAAAGGTATGGTCATCGCAACCAAAACCTGGATTCGGGAGTCGGTTACGCAAGGGGAAGGTATTAGCACCCCTCACGTCCATCGTACTCGATGGGATCCACGCTTGGTGTTTATAGGTAAAAGGGTGTATTATCTATCTACGCTAATGGCTGGTCTGAAAAGAAAATAAAAGGACAGGACTCGACAGAACATACGGTGTTCTGGGCCTACGTATTCCCTCGTGCAATGGGAAAGTCAGAGTCAACGTAGTTCGACTTCCTACGCCTAAACGGGGGAAAGGTTGCTCGCCAGGACATCGCGTCCTGTGCCTACGTACTTTCATCTGAAATGAAAGATCAGAGCAAACGTAGTTCGGCTAACTACGGGTAAACAGGGGCTCTCACACAGCAGTGAGAAAACAAACTGGTCTCTAAGGCTCGGGAACCTACAAACGATCTGGTCTCAAATGCACTCGGGCAGGAGAAAGGGATAACAATTAGTCGTTAGCGGGAAAGTCTCGATCGCACAGCCGCGAGAGAACAAAGGTTAGTCGTTAGTGTGCTCGCTAGGATATCGCATCCTATGCCTACATATCTTCGTCTGGAACGAAGAATCAGAGCAGCTGTAGTTCAGCTAACTACGGATCAAGCTACTCAAACGCTCCTACAGAAAGGAAAGGGAAACCCTAGAACTATAGCCGAGAAACAGGGGAATCTACCTACTGCTATCACACCTGGTTGACCATCCTAAGGTCTATCATAACGACTCCGCAGAGGAGAAGTCAGAGCTCCTAAGGGATCATGGCAACAGGATTAAACTACACACAAGAAACTGCAACGTAAAGAATACTGAAAATATGCATGAATGCAACAACTAGACGAACAAGGCACAGAGGCAAGGGAGCTCAGCTCTACCAAATACCAACAAGCAAAGCCACGCAATAACAAGCAAGCAGAAGGAGGACCACCTCAACTTCTCATGCACACAAAGTCTACTTCTAAGATGCACCTACTCAGAACTATCTAGATGAACACCTAAGTCTAATGCAACACAATATCACACAAGTCAAACAACACAAAGAGACTAACCCTGACCAGGGCCTCAAACAAACCTGAAACAATCTCCTAACCTAGCTCTAAACAGAACTCTATACAATACCCTAAGCAGGGATCTAAGCAAACACCTAATCAAAACCCTAAGCAAGGATCTAAACAAACTCCTAGGCAAGAGGAATCAATCCCATTCTCCAAGCTTCAGAACAAGCTTACCAGAGAAAGGAAGCTAAGCAGACAAGCTCATAGTATCTTCCTCAGGAAAGTACCAGGAGGTTACTACTCAGGAGTCATATCCTATGCGGCTCGACAACTGTGATCAGTTTACATCCCTCCTCAGGAGAGATTAAACTCACATGAAGGCTCCGGCGTCACTGGATACTTGAGAAATACCTATATGCACTAGGGGAACTAAGTGAGCAGGCTCATAGGACCTTCCTCAGGAAAGTACTAGGAGGCTGACACTTAGGAATCGTATCCTACGTGGCTCAACAACTGTGATCAGTTTACATTCCTCCTCAGGAGGAATTAAACTCACAAGTTGGCTCCTACATCACTGGATACTTACGAAATCCTAGACAAACTACTGGAACTAAGTGAATAGACCCATAGGACCTTCCTCAGGAAAGTGCTAGGAGGCTTCCACTTAGGAATCGTATCCCATGTGGCTCAACAACATGTGATCAGTTTACATTCCTCCTCAGGAGGAATTAAACTCACAAGTCGGCTCCGACATCATTGGATACTTAAGAAAGAGGTGAGAAGGAAGGATGAAAGTCATTCATAGTGCCTTCCTCAGGAAAGTACCATAAACTCCCTTCAAACTTCAGGATCTCGAACCTCACAAACAGACAACAAGCTCCTAGACTAAGCCTCAGTCCAATGCAACCCTGCAAGCTCCAACAGGACCTCCATCAGCTCCCACCTTCAGGAAGAATCCACAGGCCAACAAACTACAAAAGACTATCTCTGAAGTTCAACCACAGTTGAACTCCAAAGTCAGAAGTCATCAAGACTTCCCCTATCTTCAGGCTCAGACAAATCACAGCAGAACACCCTACAAAAATCTATCAAAAATCTACGGGGAAACCTACATGGCTCTAAAACAACATACTAAAAAATCAGAATAAAATTCAACACCAGATGAAAGAAATAAAATCAGCAACACAGACATATCCACAGACCAATTATTCAACATCAATAACAGTGAAAAAATGCAGTTAAAATGAAAATGCATGATTGAGCTAATCTTTTTGTACTATAAAATTCTACACTGAATTACGAGTCTACAGAAAAAAGAACGGAATTATTTGACTAATTCTACCATTTTTTATGACTTTTCTAATGATATGCATGCATTGAAAATACTAAAAAAACACATCAATTAAAATGGAAAATATGCACAAAAATAGGAAATAAGAATAAAATGCCATTTTTATTTTGATTTAATTTTCTTAACATTTTTTATGAAATGGTGGAAAAAGAATTATTAAAACAAACAATTATTCAATTCATTAGGAATTATTTAACATGAAAATATAAAAGGAAAATCAAAATAAAAGAACATGCAATGGAGGGTGTAAACAGCAAGATATCCTAATTATTATTCACAATTGGGCCCTGATGGGGGGTGCCAGAAGCAAAGGGCGCAGGGCCCAAGCTGCCAAAAACAACTAACAAACATTGAAACTGAAAAAAACCTGGGGGAGGGGCAGCGTTAGTAATTTCTCAGTTGGTTTCATTATGGGCTACGCCCAGGGGGGTGCAAGAAGTAAATCTGGGGCCTAAGGCCCAATCCATCATCCAGCTCTCTCAAACAGGGGGTGGGGAAGCAATTTGGGTGTAGCGTTCAGTAACTATGCTTGGGCCTAAGCCCAGTCCAAACAAACCCTAATCCAGATACGGTTAGACAAAACCAATTCTCCTCCCAAAACACTCTGGTACTGTTCACTCTCACCCCTAACTGCGCTCTCTCATCTCACAAAGACTCTCTCTGAATCTCTCATTCATCTCACGCTCATCCTCTGAAATTCCCCAGAACTTCGCCAAACTCGTCCGTCTCACCTCACCAAGATTATTCACCAACCTATCAAAAACTGAACCATTCACTCTAAGTCCATGATATCCCCCTAAATTAAACCCTGTTCACTATTTATCAATCAACCTAAACTACTTCTTCAACCTAACAACAAACAACTTAACAAAATCGGAAGTTTCGAAGTAAAACCTGGAGGCCACGAAGATCTTCAAAGCGACTTGGAAAACGCGAGATTGATCTTTCTTGAAGAACAACAAAGGATCTGGCGCAACGGTGATGAACTCAACGGAGGATTGGACGGATCTGGATGCGTACGAAAGTCGACGATCTGGATGTTGGAGTTGGAGTTGGCGATGAATGATGAAGAACGGGAGTTCTTGCTTAACCTGAAGATTCTGAATGGAACTCCTTGGAATTTCCTGGATTGGATGAGGCTTACGATGAACACGGATGAACGCCTTCGTGAGTTTCTGGAGAAGAATTTGGAAACGATGAACCTCCTGGAGATCTAATGATGATTTGATGAAGTTCTTGCTTCCGGCGCTCTGTTGATCGTTGACGAAGATTTTCTAGGAAGATGCTAGAGGATCTTGCACGCGATTGACGATTCTTGATGAAATCTGGGAAAATTGATGAAGACCTGTGAATATCCGATGAGTTTTCCGATGAAGATGTTGAGAAATCGAAGATCGGAGAAGATCAGCGATGAAGGATGAATTTCTGGCAAATTGCAATTTTCCGGTGAACTGACGGTGGCCGGAGGTCGTTAGGGGCGCCGGCGGTGAATGGCTAGGGCGTCTGCATGCCCGGCGGTGGGAGGTTCCGGCGAGGCTAGGGGTGTGACAAGTGGTCAGGGCAGGTGGCAGGGGTGTGGTGCATGTGAGACACTTGGCACTGGGAGAGTAGTAGTGGGATCCACGTGTGAGGAGTCTGTGAAGTTCTGAGTGTGGCGTGGCGTGGATTCTGAGAAGACGTGTGGGGGCTCTTTCTGCGCAACACGTGGCGCTTTTATACCCTGGTAGTTGCTAGAATTTTCCAGAAACTTCTGGTGTGCGCTGGACTTTGGACTGACTTGGATTATCTCTCTGGACTTTTTGCTGAGACATGGGCCTTACCAAAAAAACACCCCCCTGGGCCCAATACGAAAAATGAATGAAAAACTGAAAAAACTGTATTAAAACAATTAACTAGACCTAATTAACTCTAAAAAAAAGATTAAAACTCATATTAATCTAATTAAACCTAAACAAACAATTAACCTAATTAAATTCTAAAAAGATCAATGCTCTAATTAATTCTATATCTCTAATTAAATCTAAAAAAATCAATTAACCTAATTACTCTAAAAAGCAATTAATTCTCTATTAAACTCTAAAAAATGATTAAAAATCTAATTAATTCTATATTATCCTAATTTTCTATTAAAATTCTAAAAATGATTTAAAAACAATTAAACCTATTATTAATAAAAGAAAACCATATTATTTTCTATATTATCAAAAAAAAACTATTAAACCTATTTAAAATCTATAGAAAAATTCTACAAATGATTAAAATCTATTTAAAATATTCTATAAAATTCTAAAAAGAGATTAAGCCATTAAAGTATTCAAAAGCCCTATTTAAATTCCAGAAAAATTAGTAAAGCCTATTAAAAATTCACAAAAGTCTATTAAAACCCTAAAAATGCAGATGAATGCAAATGACCCCCATAAAAGAGCGCGAGACCAGATTGAATCGAACGGAGATCCCCGGGCATCAGAATATCCTCAAAATCACTGAAAAATCACCGAGGAGCGCGCAATTTCCCGAAAATAAAACCCCGACAATCTGGACTGGGTCTGCCACATCTGATAGACAAAAATCAAGCTGTAACCCTGATATCCCCTGCTTGTGCACAAAAAATCATACATCTGAGCTGTGAATATGAATTTAAACCATGAGTCAGATAGGAGAATCGGTTGGTCAAATTTTAGGGTGCAACACTTGAGAGCTTGAAGACTTGTTTGTTTTGTTGTTGTTTTAGGGTTAGGAATTAAGTAGAGCTTAGACTTAGTTAATTTCTTTCTTAAACATGGATGGTATCTTTCGCCTCCATTCTTCCCCATGATTCAAGGTCCTTCTATGGTATTCACCTCCCTCCTTTGGAGGGATAAGTGATGGAACCTAGGAAGTAGAAATTTTGAGGGAACCATTCTTTTGATGTTAAACCCTTATAGGCCACCTTTGGTGGTCAATAAGCAGTTTAATATCCTAGCTTATCCAGTTAAGTGATTTCTTCTGGTTTGAGTATCTTGAGAGATGTTGGGCTTGAGTGTGAAGATGAAGACTTCATTGAAGAGTATGGAAGAGGATGATTCCCTGAGCATTGCCATTTCAGTTGAAGCTTGAAGAGCAAGAAGAGCAAGTTGATACTTGAAGATCCAGTAAAGATTGAATGAAGAGCTGAGGCTTAAAAATTGAAGGATCAAGTTGATATTTCCAAGTGATTGAGGACTACTCTGAGAAGCTGAAGCTTGTAGATGAAGAGGATTCAATTGAGATTGACTGAAGAGCTGAAGCTTGAAGAACAGAGGATGAGTTGATACTTACTTTGAAGCTTGGAGATCCTGAAGGAATCAAGTTGATACTTGTGGTTAAGAATGAAGCCTGAAGGTGGAACTGATTAAGGAGTTGAAGCTTAGAGAAGTGAAGTTAAGTTGAAACTTATGTTGAAGGGTTGAAACCTGGAGAAGCAAATTGATATTTGTCAAGAGTGATGGAGGTCTGAAGATTGAGTTTCTGTCAGAAGAGCTGAGGCTTGAAGTTGGAAGAGTGAGGGGTTGATCTGCTTTCTTGTCTGTTTCTTCTCTGTATTGCTGATGTGCCTTGTTTGACTTGCTTGATGCATTAGAATAAGTCCATGATTAGACTGACTTTAATCTAGGAGCATGATTGCACTAGAGGTTGAGTTGCTCCCTCTGCTTGTATTGTTATTGTATGGCTTTGCTTGCGGGTATTCGGTAGAGCCCTGCTCCCTTGCCCATGTGGTTTGTTTTGCTTGATAGCATGATGTTATTTCTTCTGTATGATTGCAGTTTACTGTATTTTGCTTGATAGCATGTTTATCTTTCTGTATGATTACTGTTATTCATTCTGACTTGAGGTTGAGATGAGCTTGTGGAGGCTGCTGCCCCACACAAATTTCCTCCCTCACTTGCATTGCATGCATTTTACAGTCGTTTACTGTATTACTGTTTACTGTTTAAGCTGATGCTTTATCTGTTTCTGTGTATCATTGACATGATCCCTTAGGACTCTCATTTCCTTTGATAAGGAAGTGATGATAGAACTTTAGGTTGAAACCTATGCATGATAACTTCTAGGGGTTCCCTGTTTCAAACCTCAACTATAGGATGAATCCTTGGCATGACAACAGTAGGACTTGATAGTCTCCCTTTAGTTGAGCTTGTTCTCTTCTCATCTCAAAACAGCTTAAGATACAGTAATCATGAATGATTTCTTTCGTACGTTACGAGCCTTAAGCTATCTGAGAAAGGATTGTTGGAGAGCTTCTTTTCAACAGTCTGGATGTTTAGTATGGCACCCTTTGGGTGACATGCGACGCATTCACTCTCAGGTCATAGTCTTTAGTGCGGTTGAAATTGCAAACACAATAAAAAACACTTCTTTCGTAAAAGACAGAAAACAAACCTCAAACCTTTTTTCCCCGTGGGCCCATAATTCAAAGGAAAGCTTTTCTGAAGAAAAGAGTGTCGTTAAACTTCAGCGCCAACGCAAACAGGCTTTGTCCCTAACTGCCGGAACTGTTGTTTAACCCTGCTCGGTAAAACAGATGAATCTGAATCCCGTAAGCCGTATTATCCCGAACTACGTAAGCTCTGATCTCTCAAGCCTGTTGAGAGTACGTAGGCACGATACTGATGTATTGGCGAGCCACATTCCCCGTAACCCGTCGTAGAGCAAACTACGTTGACTCTGATTTCTCATTCTCTGATGAGAATACGTAGGCATAAAGTGCGATGCTTTGCCGAGTCATTTTCTTTTCTTTTTAAGCCAGCCTTGATAGGTAGATAGATAAACCAACTCGTCCAGTAAACACAACAAGCGTGGATCCCGTCGAGTACGACGGACGTGAGGGGTGCTAATACCTTCCCCTTGCGTAACCGACTCCCGAACCCAGACAACGGTTGCGACGACCTTGTCTTACCCCTTTCGTCAGGTTTTTCCGATCGTTTCCTTTCCCGCTCCGAGGGATAAATAACGAAAGGTGGCGACTCTTCTGTTCTGCCGGCACCTTATTTTCGCGAAGGCGACAAAATGAAACACATAGAATGCTAGTGGGGGGAAAATAGTGTGGGGCAGTAGCCACCACAAGCTCATCTCAACCAAGCATGCATATGGAAATGCAAGAAACAAGAAGAAGAACGAGTGAGATGCATCAAAAGCAAACAAACAAGTGACAAACACAAAGAAAGGGTCCTCGTGGATTCATCACTTTAGGTTAGCTTCAAATTCCTCCTAAAGAGGAACCAAGCTACCTTAAATGACACTCCAAGGTCATTGGACAGAAGGGAGATCAAAATAAAAGAGCTCAAAATAAATATCAAAACAAAACAAGAAGAGATGCAAGCAATAACATGAAGGAAGCAAGCAAGTATCATTTAAGAGTTCAAGTTGAAAGCACACAAAGAAAGGCATCAAACAACAAGCAATGAACAATATTTTGACCTAAAAATGAACATACAGCAAGCTCAACATGTCTAAAGTATGAAACAAGAAGAGTTGAGAGCTTATTGGATCCATACAAGTCATTTCCAATCCAAACCAGGTCAAGCGCTTGTGTGAGTTGTCCTATGAGATGACCTAACTTGTAAGTCACTTCAAAAATAGGAAAAAGGCTCAAAAAAATATCAAATAAATGCACAAAGAAGTTACATAAGTTGGCAACCAGAGGTCAAGAAATCAAGACAAATGTCCTTTCAAAGCATCATCAAAAGAATTAAATCATTTGGATGTACCACTTTGAAATGGAAGAAACAAGTGCAAAAAGAAAAGCCCAAAAAGTCAACCCAAAAGTCAACAACCAGGGGCAAAATGGTCCTCAAAAATTGATCAACTCATCATTGAGATGAGGATCAATTTTTAGTCATTGGACCAAAAAAGAATGAGAGAAATAAATGCAAACACCAAACATGTTACAATTCAAACCAATTAAAACTATTCCAATACTTAATTCAATTTTTAATTGAAAATAAAATGGAAAAATAAAATAAAAAATATCAAAAAAAAGTAGACACTTCAAAGTTGACAAAAATATTTTTGGTGAATTTTGGAAGTATTGGAACTATTTTAATTAACTAAAATTGTAAATAGAAAAATAAAATATAAAACAAAAGAAATTAAAAAGAAATAGAAAAAGATGTGTGACAAATCGCAACAAAAAACAACTCAGAAATGGATTGGGCCAGCTAGGGGTGTGCATAGCAATGCGCCCCAAGGCCCAGCAAGAAAAAACAAAAATGAAATAAACCTGAGAAATCACATGCAACAGGTGAACAAGCGCATACCATGGAAATGCAATCAGGGACGTGTGATGGTTTGGTAATCCAATCATGTGGCTTAAAATATGACAGCACATTAATGAATTTCAAAATGAATCACATGTTCATAAGTCAAACACGGTCCACCGTGTTTCTTAATCCTAACCGTTGGGATGGAAAGTAATCAAATCAGACGCTCAACACACTGCCACGTACTTCATCTTCCTCATGGAACCAGGGAAAAACCAGAGGCGGCCGGACTGAACTTCCGGTCGTCTTCCTCACACGTCCGGCCACCGCGCCTTATCAACAATGCACACAGACTTCAATACTCAACCGTTTCGCACGATTTTAATACCAAAATTGCACTAGAGATCACAAGGATCTCATTTCTGGACTCAAAACTCACATATCTTACAACATACGTACAAACCGAAACCAACAAGAATGATCATCCAAAATCAAAGTTCATGAAAACATCTCCAATTTAATCCAAAACTCATCTAGAGCTCACGTAGATCACAGATCAAGTGTTAAACAAGCAAAGTCATGCACAAACAAGCCAAACCAGATGCAAACAAAAATGAGCATCATCCACCAATCACAACCAATGCCAGTTCGTTTTATATTTTAATGATCTACATTGATCCTACGTCTCAAGTATGCAAAAATGGCAGTGAATTGATGCTTAACAAGAGTGTAATGTTGAATTTCAATTACCTAATGGAAAACTTCCACTGAGCCTTCAAATGGAGCTCAAGCTTGCAAGTAATTTACCAGAATCGTTCACTGAACTTCAAGGAAGCTTTCTCAATTCACAATTTCTCCTGAAACAG
This sequence comes from Lathyrus sativus, assembly GCA_963859935.3. NCBI lineage: Eukaryota > Viridiplantae > Streptophyta > Magnoliopsida > Fabales > Fabaceae > Lathyrus > Lathyrus sativus. The sequence continues at coordinate 63,604,540 of OZ012741.1, forward strand.
CTTCAATCTCCAAATTCGAAATTTGAATTTCTCCCACTTTTTGAAAACTGAACTTGATGAATTTGCCTCCAATTTGCACTTCTCAGGGTTTGTTCATGGACAAAACAATATATATGATGGATCTTGATGATAATTATGCCCAATCAAAGCCTCTAACAGTCCATACCAAAATCCAAGGAATTGAAAATTTCCAAGTTTCATGTACACGAAAATGCACTAATTTTGGTTCCAAAATGGCTTGAAACACTTGCTGGTATCTCATGGAGCATGAATGGTCAGGATTGGAGCCTTGTTTGATCTCAATGGCTCATGTTGATTGTGTAACTTCATAATGAAGAAACCTTGAAAATGGCTTGTTTAAACACCTCAAATCCAAGTTGTAAAATTGCCAAAGTGTTTAAAATGATGTTTGCACTCAAAAAATGCATCCATTTGCACCAAAATGTTCAAAAATGAATTAATTCACATTTTCCCCTTTTTAACCTTTTTCCATGAAAATTCAAATATCAAGACCTCAAACCAAGACAATTCCTTAACTTCTCAATGCTTGACTAAGCAAATAGCACCATTTGGAGCAAGTTTGATGTTGGAAAAATCTTCATTTGAAGTGTGCAAGTTGGTGAAATGGACCTATAATTTTATGACCTATAATCTTACTTTCCCAAAATACCCCTAACTTGTAAACCTCATAACTTGAATTCTACAAATCAGATGAAAGACTTCTAGTACAATTTGAAAAGCTAAGACCAAGACCTGCAACTTTCAGGTTGGCCAAAAGTTGAAGAGAAACAAACTTCTCAATCAAAAATGGATTGGAAGTTGGTTGACTTTTGTTAACCAAAATCACATCCCTCTGATGACCTGTAACTTGTCTGGATCATAACTTGAGTTCTATAAATCCAATCAAGGACTTCTACCACTCAAATTAAAGCTAAGGACATGATCTACAAGTTCCATGTTGGCCAAAAGTTGAGATGAAACTTGTATCTTCAGATAGGTGGTCTTGAAGTCAGGCACTAAATAGGGGATTTTACCCTGAGAACCCTAATTTAGTAACTTCTCACACACTTAACCCTTGATGGATTGGACTTGAAATGAAGTCTCATATGTATTAACACAATATTCCATGACCATAGAGACTTTGAATTGAGTTTTAATGTCCTTCAATTGCACAATTGACTGGGAACCAACCAGATGAAACCCTAATTGCATCAGCTTCAACTGTAACTCTTCACACTTGGCACAAACACTTGGATGAGCTCCACAATGACCCTGAAGGCACTCAATGAGCTCTCTCAGCATCTTATATCCATAAACATAGCTTCACAATCCTCTGATAATCTTCAATTGGCCTCCAACTTAGGAGTTGACCCACATACATCCATCCTTTCTTTAACAAGACCATTGTCCACTTCCTGATGACTTGATGACCATCCAAACTTGAGTAAAACCCCTTGCTTAGGCTCACCCTCTGAATAGACTCCTCTTGATATGCATAAACTCTTGATCCCCTGTTCAATGCAACATGCTATGCAATGCAAATGCTAGAAAGCAATGAAATGAAACATAAACCAAGTTAAGAAAAGGTTGGGCAAATTTTTTGGTGCAACAATATGGTGATAGAAAAAATAAACCAGAAGAGAAACATAAAATGCATGAAGACTTAAAGTATGAAATGCATGACAGAAGGAATTCTAAAATGTTTGACATAAATGACCCAAAGACTCAACACTTCAGCGTCATCCACGACCTCTATGCATATGCCTTACTCTACGCAACCTACCTTGTACATCATTTCGAAATTGATGATCCAAGAAGTCACACATCTCTTGGTATAATTGAGCATAGTAATGGCGATTCTCATTTTGAGCAGCTATCATCTAATTAGTTCTGGCCATTACAGTATCATGATTTGCATCTATTTCACTTCTCATAGAAACCAGCCTTTCAGTCACATATGAGGCAAAGACATCAAAGTTGGCATCTTTTAATGTCACACGCTCTTGCATTAGAAAAAATTGTTCCACTTGAGCGGCATAAAAAACATCGCGCCTTCGACACTCCTCCTCGTAGCGCTCATCTTGCTTGATCTGCATATTTTGAAGTATATCCATAATAGAGGATTGATCTTCATATTCATCACCTATTTGACCATCCTCATGATCAACATCTTGCATAAGGTCACCATGAGAAGCTCCAGTAGGTTTATTACCAACATGTAGAGTGGCAGTTGTGTCAGCAAACTCATAAGGATCATCAAAATTATAGATTTTCTTACCATACTTGCCCATACGAAAGTTATACGCCTAACGCTCTTCATCCCATAAGTAACACATATTGGTTAAGGTGCAATGGGAGAACTCTTGTACCTGGGCAGGGATTTTAAATAAGAGATTTGACACACCTATGTCAAAGTAGTTTAGGATTTTAGCAATCACGTAGGCATAACAAAATGAGGTTCCTTTGTTGCATTCCATTATGGAAAACATCTGGGAAACAAAATAATTTGCCCAATTAATCCGAAATTTGTTCAGAAGAATGTAGACGAGATGAAATTCAATATTGTCTATTCTTGAGAACCCTCCATTCTTCGGGCACAAGACATGTGACACCAACCATAGAAAAATCTTGGGAACCATATTCAATTGACAGACAATTAACGTGTCATAGCAGTCATCTGACCGGTGTGCCTTAAGCATCTCATTTACATGAACATTCCACTCAAAGTTCATATGAATGTTGGTATCTGTCACCAACGGGTCAACATCATTATCATCATCAACATCAATAACAGTAATACTAAATAATGACTTCCAAAGATCATTAGTGAACTTATAACATTTGTTACCTATGGTAAATTTGAAGCAAGAACCTTGGCTATCATGTAACGTAGGGTAGAATACACGGATGAGGTATTTATTATAGTCTTGAGCAAGCTGTAGAAAGTAATAAATTTGTTACTCTGCAATCAGACTAGGAACTTCTGGAATATCCAAACAACCATCTACAATAGGCTTCCAAACATATTGCTTCACAACAAGCCTATGTTGGTGTTTCTCTTAAAATTCCTTAACACAATTAGAGGAGACCAAAGAAAATACACTTTCTGAAGCAACATATAATGTGGTACTCTTACCCTTGCCTTTGGAATTAGCCTTGGTTTTTGCAGACTTAGATGCCAATGAGAATTGTTCAAAATATAGTTCGCACCCTAGGTGTTTGATGGAATGTGTAAATAAGAGTTGGAAATGTTTGAGAGATATATGATTACCCATAAACCTAAAACAAAGGTAAAGTTTCTGATACATAATACAATGACAATAAACACTAGGAATGAATGCAATTTTGGATTTTGGAGACTTGGGTGTGATTTGAAATATAAGGATGGAGAGGTATTTATAGAAGATGAAGAATGATAATTAAATTATGAGATTTAATGAAAATTTGGAAAATGTAGACATGAATGAGTTATATTGGATGAATATAAGAGGAATAATGGAAGAGTTTATGACACTTTGAATAGTTACAAGACTCAAGAGGAATTGAAAGATGTGGAGACAAGTTCATGAATGAGAGATGAATGGAAAGAGAAGTGAAAAAATCATTCAATCCGTCATGAGTCGACCTACTGTAAACACATGTCAACCTCTTGGAAGCATGTTAAGATCTAAAAAGGTTATGAGTCGACACATACTGAAGAGGATTTACAAGATTTCAAAAATTAATCTTATGAGCTGACCTACACACGTATGTGTCGACACATACTGAATCAAATTTGAAAAACTCAAACATTTCACTTTATGTAACGACCTGTAAGGTCCAAAATATGAAAATTTTGGCACATATTCATTTGGAATGACTTAGGAAGACTTCAACTTAACTTATTCATAACTAATTGATGTGAGACACATGCATATGACAATTTTTCATAATTTTCTAGCTAATAACATGCAGACACACAAATAAAAGCATGATATAATAGAAGATAGAGATCACATGTGAAGATATTTATGAATGAGATCACTATAAGTATATTAAATAAAAAACACAATGGTAAAACTAGATATTTTTGGAAATGAACACTCATAACATGTATCATACACATAATATATCACATACTGTCATACCCCAAAATTTACCCTCGGATTCTTTGATCTTTTACATATCATTTTAGGTCAATCATTTCGCATCTTGCATAATACCCAATTTATCAGCCATAATAAACTTGTTGGAGTTACAGCGAATCTGCCAAACTAAAAGTCAACTGTGTGAAAAATCGGTGGATGGAAAATTTTAAAACCGAGCTTGCAAATTTCAGTGATATTAATCTGCGTTTTGCGTAGTTTAACCTCACGTGCTCATTTAATTTTTTTAAACACTTTTCGGTGACATTTTTGGACAGTTTAAGTCATTTTACCGGGTAAAATTTATTTCAAAATTTGACCAAACACTGTATTTTTTTTTCTGAATTGAACTTTTTGGCTGATCATTTTGGTGTATTCATTTTAATTTTCTGAACACTTCGATACCGGCCCAATTACTCGTTTACCATTTTATTTCTTTTTTTAATATTTTTATTTATTAGCTATTATTTAAACTAATCAGATTTATTTATTTATGTAGATTCTTATTATTTTAATTGATTTGTTTTATAATATATTTTTTTAAGGGGCATGTCCCTTCTGGTTACGATTTTTTGCCATGTACTTTCTATTATGTCGAACATTTCTCTTTGCCTGTTTATTTTGATTCGAAAGGAAATGATCACTCTTGTTGACTGCCATGTAATACTTAGCCTAATCTTAGGTCCTTACCCTTTATCCTAGCCTTAGGATTAGAGTCGCCGTGCTCTATTTAGTCATCTCACCGTGGACATTCATTTCTTTTTTCGTTTAACCTAGTCTTAGGTTTATAGTCGTCGAACTCTATGTAGGAGTCTCACCATAGACATTTACTTTTCCCTGGAACCTTGACCATAGTCAAGATTTCCTCACCCCTTTTGAGGGGAACTACGGTTGCTCTGATTCCATTCCTGTAATGATACGTAGGCACGAGATACGATATCTTGGCGAGCATACTTTGTATATACTTTAGATCTTCACCTTATCACTTTTCCCTTAGCAAGAAAATTTAGCATAAAACAAATACTAACAAGAGGTTCCTGTAGAGTACTTCAGATACTTAGGATGCTAACACCTTCCCTAGGTATAACCAACCCCCGAACCTTAGATCTCTTAGCTGTGTTGTTACATAACGCGCTCAGGGTTTTCTTCGATCTTTACCCTTCCCTTTGGATAAATCAAAGCTCGATGGTGAACTTCATGATTTGTGATTCAAGTTAATTCAATAGCTTGATATCTGATTCTCACCGCAACAGAAATGGCGACTTCATTGGGGAATTTTCCCTAAGAGGGTTAAGCCCACCTTCTTTATATTTGTGTTTGCTATATGTTTTCTTGCTTTTATACTTGAGTGCACCTATCATAGGAAGGTGGTATATTCAAGAATGCTTATAGGGAGTTGATTCCCGACCAAGCTGACTTGAGAAACCACCGCTCAGTGGAGGCCCTCTTTGGGAGTAGTTTTGTTGAACGAGTATTCGTGAAAACATTACTACTTTCAACCTAGGAGCCTATGACACTGAGGTCCTTTAGTTACCTTTTAACCTCACTTGACCTTTTAGGACGTAATGCGATGACTATGAGGGAGTAGTCCCGAAGTAGTTGATACGCGATACTACACTCAGACGAGACTCTCTCAAGAATATTATTGATTTCTAAGTAGTTGGCGTGTCGATAATATTCAAAAGACAGGTCGATGACTTTGGGAACTTTGTTAGAACCCGCTGTGCAGGTGTTTTACCCCTAGTACACACCTTGTGGTTGGTTCTTTACCCAGACCTCATGCTGTAATCTCGAACCTTTGATCATGGTTTTTGTGTTTTGCATTCTGTCTTGCATTGCATTGCATTGCATTTGCATCTCTACATGGTTCATTACATACCTCTATTTATCCAGTAACTCACGTCCAGTCGTTTCTATCCTTCAGTGTATCTCTGAGTCGTCAAGCTGATTCCTCGACACCGATATCAAACTAGAGCTAACTACAGACGCAAGATGTTAGAGCAAGAAGTACATAATGCATAATTCGAATGGAGATCGATAAGTTGAAATCAGGCATGACTAAGCTCACCGAGATGCTTCAAGTCTTGATGGCCAGGGGAGAACCTCAAAGGACCGTCATTCAGGAATATTCAGATGCCGCCTTCAACTTTGCCAGAGTTTGGTTTACCTCACAACTACTCTCCACCCCTCGCGTCTACTGCTATGATTGGTCAGACTGTCCGACCGGTTTTTCAAGCTCCCGTCTTTGCTGAGCCCAGACCTGTGGTCCACACTGTTAGCCAGACTGTCCGAGCTCCCTTTGAGAACCCTCTCTATGAGTATAATGCTTCCAGTGCTCAAGGGGAAGACCATGAAGATTTTGTTGAGCCTGAGATTGTCTGTGAACAGTTTCAGATCATAGATAAGAGACTCAAGGCCGTCGAAGGTACTGGAATCATCAACGTAGATGCAGACAATATGTGCCTAGTTTCTGGTCTTGTCATACCTACAAAGTTCAAGACTCCCGAGTTTGTGAAGTATAAAGGTCACTCATGTCCAAGATCCCATCTGGTCATGTACTTCCGAAGGACGGCAGCTTACACCAACAATCAAAAGCTGCTCATCCATTGCTTTCAGGACAGTTTGAGTGGTGCTTCTCTCAAGTGGTATATGAACTTAGAGCATAACAGCGTCCACTTCTTCTAGGATCTCGCCAACGCTTTTATGAGGCAGTACAAATACAATCTGGACATGGCTCTTGATCATCGTCAACTTCAAAATATGTGTCAGGGTGAAAGAGAGTCATTCAAGGAATACACTCAGTGTTGGAGAGAGTTAGCTTCCCAAGTTGAACCCCCTCTAGCAGAGAAGGAGCTGACTGGAATGTTCATGGATACTTTGTCCCCTTTCTATTGGGAAAAGATGATTGGGAGTGTCTCTTCAAGCTTTACAGATCTAGTGACCATTGGCCAAAGGTTAGAAGAAGGACTAAAAAATGGTAAGGTATCCAAAGCTACTGAATCTTCTAATGGTGGAAAGAAATCCTATGGGAATTTCCAGAAGAAGATGGAAGATCAGACTAATGTTGTCATGACTGAAGTGAGAAGGCCTCGCCCTAGACCTAAGTTTGTTGATCATCATGTTGTTGTTGTTGTTGCTTCTCCACGACCATCTCAGATTCCTCAACGTCTAGCTGTTGGACAGAACCAGTATCAGAATCAATTTGATCCTATTCCCATGACATACACAGAACTTTATCCTGACCTGGTTCAACAAGGGCTGATCACTACAAAGACTTTGCAACCTCCTCCTAATCCTCCTCCAGCTGGATTTAGGGCTGATCTCCATTGTGCTTTTCATGAGGGTGCCCTAGGCCACGACTTGGAGCATTGTTATGCACTGAAAGCCAGAGTGCGTGAGTTGGTTAGAACTGGAATCCTTGATTTTAAGGATAGTCATCCAAATGTCCAGAACAATCCCTTGCCAGCACATCAAAAGTGAAGCTTCAGTCCGACTTCGATAGACTATCTTCTTAAACGCCAGTGTTTCAGACAAGACGGCTCATCTTTGTACTGATTTAGTCACTAGGCCTTTTGTTTCTCGTTATTTGTACTTTCCTCTGTTTTGTTTAAGTTGTTTGCTTTTAATTAGTGTTTGTACTTTCATATTAATGAAATGAGCATTGCAATTTTTGATTTCAAATTCATTTTGTCTATTATTTTCACTTTTATGCTTTATCTTTCAAATATTTACTTCTTGTCCAAACTTTTGATTATGCAAATATTTGAGGGAGGATGATGAAAACGTATTATCCATAACTGTTGTTGGTATGCTTTCAATCAAACTTTTTTGACGATGTAATGCATTGTTTCAAACTCCCAAACACTGGAGAAATAAGGAAGTTATTCCCTTGTTAACCCCTTCGAGCCTAGAAGTTGGAGTTTCTTTCTTTACAAATAACCCACGATCTTAACCTGGGGCAGGGTAGTTCTTAGTTAACTCAGTTGTGTATTTATACAAGATACCTTTCATATAAGGGTTGCATCCATGATTCTCCCTTCACACAACAAGTAAGTGTTGAAGATGTTTTTCAAGTTAAAAGTCATTGATGGTTCACCGTAATCATTAAGCCAGACAGTCACTCTCTTTATTTCAAATATAAAAAAGGCCCGCTAAGTCAAAACCTATGAAGGAGACTTAGGCAAAACTGGGGCATCCCGCTGACTGTAAGCTTCAAAAGAAACAGTTCAGGCAAAAGTTAAGGATAATAAAAAGAGGAGATCTTTAAATTCTTACCCTAAAAATCCTTAATGTCAAGACAACCAAATGTTATAGGAAAGGAGTGACTTCTTTTTAAAAGGTCCCTTAACCTCTGAACCATCATCTTGGCTGTTATTATTGCAATTTCTAACCTATGGGAACCTGAGCGAATAGTATGAGTTAACTGAGCGTAGGGATGAAGATCATCACGTAGATTGGATGGGCACAAATAAATTTTGAGCCTTTATCCTTTGTTTCTTAAACTGTGAACCAGACCACGTTACAACCCTCAAAAGACCTAACTGAATCCAGGTTATTTTGAAAGCATACTACAACAAGGTTGTGTAAACTAACTCCAAAATATCTTTGCAGATCAATTATTTTGGCATTACCACTTTTGCTTTACTTTCCACTTTGAGTGTCTTGAACCACTGTGTTCTGACCAATGACTCATGTGTTTTGCATCTTTCCAAAAAATGATTTTGTTTCAAAGATTGTATGAACTTTGCATTACCATGTTTGTATGAACACTTTTGTTTGCAAACTGGCTTTCCTCTCAAGGAATTTTCAAACAATTGAGAAACTCCTTTGTATCTATCTGATGCTTTTTCGTATATGGATTTTGTTCTGATGTTCTTCCAGAACTCCTTTTGTGTCTATCTGATGCTTTTCCGGATACGACTTTTGCTTTTGATGTTTTTCCAGAGCCTCTTTGTGTTTATCTGATGCTTTTCCGGGTATGAATTTTACTTCTGATGTTTTTCCATAGCTCCTTTGTGTCTATCTGATGCTTTTCTGGATATGAATTTTACTTTTGATGTTTTTCCAGAGCCCCTTTGTGTCTATCCGATACTTTTCCAGATATGACTTTTGTTTCTGATGTTCTTCTAGAAGTCCCTTTGTGTCTATCTGATGCTTTTCCGAATATGACTTTTGTTTCTGATGTTTTTCCAGAAACTCCTTAGTACTTATCTGATGTTTTTCCGGATATGTATTTTGTTCTGATGTTCTTATAGAACTCATTTTATGTCTATCTGATGCTTTTCCGAATATGTTTTGTTTCGAATGTTTTTCCAGAAACTCCTTAGTACTTATCTGATGCTTTTCCGGATATGTATTTTGTTCTGATGTTCTTCTAGAACTCCTTTTGTATTTATCTGATGCTTTTTCGGATATGGTTCTTTGTTCTGATGTTCTTCCAAAACTCCTTTGTTGCTTATTTGATGTTCTTCCAGATATGTCTTCAAACCTTTTCCCGTACATTTAATGATTTTCTAAATGTTCGGATGTGCCTTCAGAATCTTTGTCTTCATCTATTGCTCTTCTAGATGTCCTCAATTTATTTCTGACTTTGGTAAACGACCATTGATTATTTTCAGGTTTGTTTCCATTCTTCATCCAATGCTTTTCTGGATGTGTCCCAGAGTGTTTTTCCGAGTATCTCTGGTGTGTTTCAGAGTTTATTCGATGTTCTTCCGAATGTCTATTGTTTTCCAGTGTTCATTCATTGCTTTTCTAAATTTCTCTGATGTTTGTTTCAATGTCCCTAATATATTTCCCATATTTTTCCTCACCTCATTCAATGATCTTCTGAATATTGTGACTCTTTTTCATCCAGTTTTGTTCATGGATGATGATTGTTACTTCCCCTCCCCAGTGAGTGGTTACTCATTGTGTTATCTATATCCCTGTTTGCCTTTGTTTTTTGCCTACGTTTTTTCTTCATCTTATCATTCCATCATTTTCATCATGTTAGAGTTCATGGCATGTCAACATTGCATAGTTTTCTTTTATTCGTAGCATAGCATGTCATTGCATCTAAGGGCAAAATTTTCGGTTATCTGTATTTAAATAACTTTCACCATGATTTCATGAGGATATTCATCACTCATATCATCCGGCGCAGATATTTAAATAGGGGAAACTGTCATACCCCAAAATTTACCCTCAGATTCTTTGATCTTTTACATATCATTTTAGGTCAATCATTTCGCATCTTGCATAATACCCAATTTATCAGCCATAATAAACTTGTTGGAGTTACAACGAATCGGCCAAACTAAAAGTCAACTGTGTAAAAAATCAGTGGATGGAAAATTTTAAAACCGAGCTTGCAAATTTCAGTGATATTAATCTGCATTTCACTTAGTTTAACCTGACGTGCTCATTTAATTTTTTTAAACACTTTTCAGTGGCATTTTTGGACAGTTTAAGTCATTTTACCGGGTAAAATTTATTTCAAAATTTGACCAAACACTGTATTTTTTTCTGAATTGAATTTTTTGGCTAATCATTTTGGTATATTCATTTTATTTTTCTGAACACTTCGATACCGACCCAATTACTCGTTTACCATTTTATTTCTTTTTTTAATATTTTTTTATTTATTTTTTATTTATTAATTATTATTTAAACTAATCAGATTTATTTATTTATGTAGATTCTTATTATTTTAATTAATTTGTTTTATAATATATTTTTTTAAGGGGCATGTCCTCTCTGGTTACGATTTTTTGCCATGTACTTTCTGTTATGTCGAACATTTCTCTTTGCCTGTTTATTTTAATTCCAAGGAAAGGATCACTCTTGTTGACTGGCATGTTATACTTAGCCTAATCTTAGGTCCTTACCCTTTATCCTAGCCTTAGGATTAGAGTCGCCGTGCTCTATTTAGTCATCCCGCCGTGGACATTCATTTCTTTTTTCTTTTAACCTAGCCTTAGGTTTAGAGTCGTCTCACTCTATGTAGGTGTCTCACCATAGACATTTACTTTTCCATGGAACCTTGACCACAGTCAAGAGTTCCTCACCTCTTTTGAGGAGAACTATGATTGCTCTGATTCCATTCCCGTCAGGATACGTAGGCACGAGATGCGATGTCTTGGCGAGCATACTTTTTATATACTTTAGATCTTTACCTTATCACTTTTCCCTTAGCAAGCAACTTTAGCATAACACAAATACTAACAAGAGGTTCCTGTAGAGTACTATAGATACATAGGATGCTAACACCTTCCCTAGGTATAACCAGCCCCCGAACCTTAGATATCTTAGCTGTGTTGTTACATAGCGTGCTCAGGGTTTTCTTCGATCTTTACCCTTTCCTTTGGATAAATCAAAGCTCGATGGTGAACTTCATGATTTGTGATTCAATTTAATTCAATAGTTTGATATTCAATTCTCACCGTAATATATACCTTTATGAATAAACAAGTAAAAAAGGAAACTTACTTATAAAGCGAAAATTAAAATGATATTACCTCATCGTATGAATGACGGAGGATGCACATGCATTCCACAAGGAACTCTCGAATAAAAGTTGGAATAAATGAAAAACATCCCACTAACAAATAACAACAACAATCTTATCACCTTTTAATTTGGCAAAGCATCCAATCGTGTAATTTGCAATGAATCCACGAAGGAAAAATTATTGATTTGATGATCATCCTTTTTGGTTGGACTTTTTACCTTGTCTCTTTCATGATAGCTAACTTACTCCTCCTCAAGCTTCATCTCCTTAGATTGGTCAATCCCTTATTCAATGTTCTTGAGTATATCTCTTGAAGATAAACCTTTTGCATGAAATAAAATACATTTTCTACATTTCTTTGGATGAAAGCATTACATGTAGTCTACACACTTTTACCACTTAAGGAACATTAGATGTTGGCACCTTTAGTAACACAACTCTTATTCCTTGCCACAAAGTCAAATAAATTAGGAGATTTTACTCGTATTATGTCTTGAGCAACTACAAACGAGATCCCATACTCTCTTCATAGAGTCAAGACATTTATCCTACAAAATCAACAAGGAGTGCTAGGTACCCAATATTCATTGGGTCCTTGAGGGTGAGTGAAACCTTAGTTGCATTTAGGAAACCATTGAAAATGCCTTTAGGCATGAGAAACTTACTAAACTTGCATTTTTCAATGGTATGACCCTTCTTGCAACAAAAATGACAAGTTAAATAGTGAGAAGAGTGACCTTTGATATTTTGATCTTTTTCAACAAAGATATACCTTCTATAAGGATTGTGAGAAGGCATTTTATATTTAGTAGTATCAATAGAAAAAGTGATATTTGGTTGTAATGCCTTGTTCAATTTAGCTTTAAAGTGATATTTTCTAATTCTTCCTCATCACTTGAGAAATCGTTATCGCTTTCCCATGCAATATAAGCTTTTCTAGGATTTCTATATTTCTTATGATCATCTTCCTTTAATGAGTTTGATTGTCTTATGAATTTGATGAGGTTTTTATCCAAGAACTTTACACCATTTCTTTTAATCTACTTGTTGAATCTTTTCACAAAGAGTCCCATATCTTTTTCATCTGAATTCTCGTCATCTCTTGTTTCACAATCACCTTGCTCATCAATTGAGGACTTTGAACTTGAAGTCTTTGGAGCAATGGAATTCCTTTCTTCCTCCTTGTCTTTACCTTTCTCCTTATTCATTTTCTTTTCATGTTTTTTCTTTTTTTTTTCAAGCAAGTGATTTCTTGCTCATGTTCTTCTAGCTTGCCAAACAAATTTGTGAGATCAAGTGTTTTAAGATTATTTTCATCTTTGATCGCGGTTACCGTGGGTTGCCATTTCCTATTAAGACCTCTCAAAACCTTATTAGTAGATATATCATTGAAGATAGGATTACCTAGAGCCTTCAAGCGATTAATAAGATGTATGAACTTGTCTTGCATCTCGGCAAAGGTTTCACCATGCTTCATGTGAAATAGTTCAAACTCTTGATTTAATGTATTAATCTTAGCATGCTTGACCTTATTAGTTCCCTCATGGGTGTCGCTTGCGCGAAAATAAGGTGTCGGCACAACAGAAGAGTCGCCACCTTTCGTTATTTATCCCTCAGAGCGGGAAAGGAAACGATCGGAAAAACCTTACAAAAAAGGGTAAGACAAGGTCATCGCAACCATTGTCCGGATTCGTGAGTCGGTTACGCAAGGGGAAGGTATTAGCACCCCTCATGTCCGTCGTACTCGACGGGATCCTCGCTTGTTGTGTTTACTTGGACGGGTTGGTTTTATTCTATCTACCTATCAAGGCTGGCTTAAAACAGAAAAGAAAATGACTCGGCAAAGCATCGCGCTTTATGCCTACGTATTCTCATCAGAGAACGAGAAATCAGAGTCAACGTAGTTCGACCTACGACGGATTATGGGGAAGGTAGCTCGCCAACACATCAGTATTGTGCCTACGTACTCTCAACAGGCATGAGAGATCAGAGCTCACGTAGTTCGGGAAACTACGGATTATTTCCTGTCTTTTACGAAAGAAGTGTTTTTTATTGTGTTTGCGATTTCAATCGCACTAGAGACTATGACCTGAGAGTGAATGCGTCGCATGTCACCCAAAGGGTACCATACTAAACATCCAGACTGTGGAAAAGAAACTATCCCACAATCCTTTCTCAGATAGCTTAAGGCTCGTAACGTACGAAAGAAATCATTCATGATTACTGTATCTTAAACTGTTTTGAGATGAGAAGAGAACAGGCCCAACTAGGAGGGAGACTATCAAGTCCTACTGTTGTCATGCCAAGGATTCATCCTATGGTTGAGGTTTGAACAGGGAACTCCTAGAAGTTGTCATGCATAGGTTTCAACCTAAAGTTCTATCATCAGTTCCTTATCAAAGGAAATGAGAGTCCTAAAGGATCATGTCAATGATACACCAAAACAGACAAAGCATCAACTTAACAGTAAAATGCATGCAATGCAAGTGAGGGAGGAAATGTGTGTGGGGCTTCATCCTCCACAAGCTCATCTCAACCTCAAGCCAGAATGGATAACAGTAATCATACTGAAATATAAACATCATGCTATCAAGCAAAAATAGTAAACTGCAATCATACAGAGGAAAATGAAATAAAATGCCATCAGGCAAAACAAACCACATGGGCAAGGGAGTTGGGCTCTACCGAATACCCGCAAGCAAAGCCACACGGTAACAATACAAGCAGAGGGAGCAACTCAACCTCTAGTGCAATCATGCTCCTAGATTCTACCTATTCTAGATATGAACTTATTCTAATGCATCGAGCAAGTCAAACAAAACACATCAATACAGAAAAGAAAACAGAGAAGAAAGCAACTCCTCTCTCAATTCCAAGCTTCAACTCTTCCAACAGCAACTCAGTCTTCAGACTTCAAGCACTCTTGACAAATATCAATTTGCTTTTCCAGGTTTCAACCCTTCAACATAAGTTTCAACTTATCTTCTCCTTTAAGCTTCAGCTTCTTGATCAGCTCCACCTTCAGGCTTCACCATTAATCATAAGTACCAACTTGGCTCCTTCAGGATCTCCAGGTATCAAAGCAGGCCTCACCTTCCTTTGTTCTTCAAGCTTCAGCTCTTCAGAATCAATCTCAATCACTTAGAAGTGTCAATTTCATCCTTTAGTCTTTACTTCATATTCAGGGGTCTTCAAGTATCAACTTGCTCTTGTTGCTCTTCAAGCTTCAGCTGGAATAACAATGCTCAAGGATTCATCCTCTTCTACACTCTTCAATGAAGTCTTCACCCTCAACCTCAAGCTCAGCATCTCTTAAGATAATCAAACTAGAGGAAATCACTTACTGGATAAGATGGGGATATTGAACTGCTTACTGACCACCAAAGGTGACCTATAAGGGCTCAACATCAAAGGAATGGTTCCCTCAAAAGTTCTACTTCCTAGGTACAATCACTTATCCCTCCAAAGGAGAGAGGTGTATACCAGGGAAGGACTTTGAATCATAGGGAGGAATGGAGGTGAAAGATACCATCCCTGTTTAAGAAAGAAGTTGACTAAGTCTGAACTCTTCCTAATCCCTAACCCTAAAACAATCAACAAAACAAATAAGATCAAGCTCTCAAGCTCCTTAATGCATCTTCAAATCTTCTACTATGCTCCTCAATGCTCCTTAGAACAATACCAAGCTCTCCAAGCCCACAAAGCAAAGCAAACAAAAATACAAGCCCACAAGGGCAACACACACAATCATCAACTACAAAAATCATCTAAAAATAGTATACTACTATATTAAATCCTAATATAATTTCTAAGGGATCCTACATACCTACCCTTAATGCCCTATATGTCCCATAGTCTAATTTGTCCTAAAAACCCAAAAATTTAAGGTTATTGTGGACCTATGTTAAAGTTTGACCTAATTCTACACAACCTAGTGTCATCTAATCAAAACTATCCTAAAATTCATCACAAAATTATGGAATAAATCCAAGGGGAAGCTAAAGCTCATATCTAACTATCCTAAAAAGAATGTCCTAAAAATGCTAAGGGAACTACCTAAACAAAATTCTACAAATTCATATATCAACATAAAAGAAAGAAAATGCAATAAAAGTAGAAAATATACAAAAAATACTAAAAATGCATGAAAGGAAAATATTTTTATTTGATAATTTTCTTGCCATGAATATGAAATGGGAGCAAAAATTCCCATTAAAAGATCTTTAATTTTCAAATTGATATGATTTTTCCAAGATTGAAATAAAATGGAAGAAGATAAAATGAAATATGAAGGGATGGGGTGCAGCTAGCAGACAGATCCAGTTCAATACGCGCATGGGCCCAGAATGGGGGGTACAAAAAGTAAAGTGCCAGGCCCATTTATTAATCAGAAATTAATCAAAAAACATACAGAAAATGAAAAATACACGGTGCAAATAGAAGTGGAATTCAGTTCAAAATCTAATTGGGCCATGATTGGGGGTGTGCATAGTCATTGGATCCACTTAAGCCCAAAACTCAGGTTTTAATGAAACGCATCGTTTCATTGTGCTTCAGACTTTTCCTTCACACGCGAAATCAAATCCTGGCCTTTGGATCTTCAATCAGTCAACTGGTCCATGCCTGATCCAATGGTTTCATGGTCGTCTTCAACCTTCAGCCATGGCAATGGAGGGAAAAGCTCCATGAACAGAGCTTCAAACCTCAATTCGAAATCCATCAAATCCCAACCAAAAATCATGATCCAAAGCCCTAATCCACTCTAAATTCAATCCTGAATCTAACCATGGTCTCAAATTCCATTGAATCCTTCTCAAACCTAGAACCCGATAGCAACTTCAAATAATTGATCAAGAAGCAATCTTAACAATTCTCAAAATTAAAGGTCCTAATCTCATCCTCATGTTTCCCTGAACATTTCTTGCTATTAAACTAAGCTTATCTCTCAAGATTCAGCAAGATACAAGGTCAAACAGAAATGGTGTCATCATGTTGATCATCACTAAATCTCTTCAAACTCTCCAAAATCCATCACCTATGTGTCTCTAACCTTTCTACACTAACAAACTAACCTAATTATGCATAAAATATGGTGTAATGAAGAATTTGCAAACCTGGTTAATCTTGATGAACAGATGATGAAATCCTCCAATTCAGACCTTGAAACTCTTCAGAAAGTTTCCCTAGAAGCCAATCTTGCTACTGTTTGCAACAAATTTGATGGAGGAAGCCTCAATCTCAGAATTCGATTCTGACTTGCCACCTTGAAATTTCAATCACCAACTCTTCAATTCACCATGGATTTGATCTCAATTCAATCTGCACAGCTTCACTATGATGTATGGAATGTGTTTGGATGGAAAGAATGAATGGAAATGAAGAAGAATGAAGAAATGAAACTTGACTTGCAATGGAAGATTCTTGATCTCACTCTCTCTTCTCTGCACCAATTCTCACCAACCTTGCATCTGAGCAAGTTATACATGTTATATAGAGTGGTTTAGAATCATCTAGAACCATCTAGGACCATCCAATGAGTATTTGAACTTCTCATGTCATGACATTTTGATTTCACTTCTCACCATATGCTATCTCATGCCAAGCCTCTTGTAACCTTTGATTCTGACTTGAAATTCTCCCCACATGAGATTTATGAGGTGTTACAATGCATAACCAACTTGCTTATTGAGTTTTGTTGAGTTTTGCTTTGGTACCTTAATATGCAAGTAAGCCATTTCCAAAGCATCCCTATGATCTAAGCCCCAAATCAAAATTGTGGCTGAACCATTGTTCTTAGAATGTCCTTTGGAGTCAAAATGACCTATTATATGACATGGTTTGGATGTATAACTTGTGATTTCCAATTTTCAATTTCAACTTATTTAACTTATGCCTCCATTTTAGGCCATTTTTATCACTTTTTGATACAAGCCTTTTCAACATCTCATGACCTCCTTAATAGCCTTAAAACATCATTCTAAGCAAGTTTGATGTTGAAGATATTTCCATTTGAAGCTTGGAAATAGGAGATATGGTCTTATGCTTGAAATGACCTATAACCTCTAAATGACCAAAATGCCCTTGACTTGTCAAAGCCATAAGTTGAGTTATACAAATCCTATCAAGGAATTCTAGTACTCTCTAGAAAGCTAAGAAGATGATATACAACATTCATGTTGACCAAGAGTTCATAGGAATCATCCTACTAGGGAAAAAGTTGGATGCAAGTTGGGTGACTTTCAAGGACCCAGATTCACATACCTCAGATGACCTGTAATTTGTCAAAGCCATAACTTGAGCTCTACAAATCCTATTAAGGACTTCTAGTACTAAAATTAAAGCTAAGAATGAGCTCTACAACATTCATGTTGTGGGGAAGATGATATGACAATCACATCTTGAGCTAAACTGCCTTGAAGATAGGGATCAAACTAGGGGATTCTACATTGTCAAGCCTTAGAAACCCTAGCTTAAAACTTCTCAAACTCCTCAATCATGATGAGTTGGTCTAGGAATCATCCTTATAGCATCTCAATACATCATTCCATGATCACATGGCTCTTGGATTAGGTCTCAACCCTCTCCAAATCTTCAGTTGACCTAGGGTTGACCCAGTCAAACCCTAATTCCACCATTCATGGCTGAATCTTCTGAATTCTTGTACAATGACCTCTCTAGGCTTCATGATGGATTTCAAGACATCTCATAAGCTTTCTTAAAGCTTCAAGTTCACCCTCATAGTCTCAGAATCATCTGAGGAGCTCCCACAACTCTCAAGTTATGAGACACACAACCTTGGTTTCAACCAAGCTCTTTGAGGATCTCTTGAGTTCTCTGACAAAGGTATCAACCTTTGAACACTTGAACAAACTTCTTGGCTTTCTTCATAGCCTCATATAAATCTTGCTGGGTAATCATACCCCTTGATCTACTGCCCACATATCAATGAGAGGCAGGTGATGAATGCGATGAACCACAAACTAGGTAAATAAATGTTGGTCAAATTTTGGGGTGCAACAGCTGCCCCTATTCAAACGGCTTGAACCTGACTGGGTGAGGAGCAAATGACTCTCAGCCAATCAAGGTGCGAGACGGTTGAATACCGATGAACCCGGAAATTTGCCAACTGCACAAGTACACGGTACTCTAACGGGAACGAATCTTCGAACACTGAAATAATAGCTGCACGGCAACTGGCTGGAGACATACTGATCTGAACCTTGTCGTCAGTTATCCACATTAAATTCCTCTGACATTGTTATCAGACACCTGACCTCACCGTCGGACAACCAAAACACCCAACATCGCCGCTGGAAAACTAAAGAATCTGACATCGCCGTCGAACAACCAAAATACCCAACATCGCCGCTGGAACACTAAAGAATCTGACATCGTCGTCGGACAACCACAACACCCAACATCGCCGCTGGAAAACTAAAGAATCTGACATCACCGTCGGACAACCAAAACACCCAACATCGCCGCTGGAAAACTAAAGAATCTGACATCGTCGTCGAACAACCAAAACACCCAACATCGCCGCTGGAAAACTAAAGAATCTGACATCACCGTCGGACAACCACAACACCCAACATCGCCGCTGGAAAACTAAAGAATCTGACATCACCGTCGGACAACCAAAACACCCAACATCGCTGCTGGAAAACTAAAGAATCTGACATCGCCGTCGGACAACCAAAATACCCAACATCGCCGCTGGAGAACTAAAGAATCTGACATCGCCGTCGGACGACCAAAACACCCAACATCGCCGTTGGAGAACTAGAGAATCTGACATCGCCGTCGGACGACCAAAACACCCAACATCGCCGCTGGAGAACTAAAGAATCTGACATCGCCGCCAGAAACAAACATCCAACATCGCCGCTGGAGCTACAAAGGGTCTGACATCGCCGTCAACCAAACATAACTCCGAGAAACACCTGACATCGTTGTCAAGTACTCGACATAATCTGACTTCGCCGTCAACTCTCAACTTCGTCTGACCTCGCCGTCAGGGTGAAGAAACTTCATTGGGGAATTGGTCACACGGTAACCGGTAATACATAGTCGATTATGCCATCAGGCATTCAAGGAACACTGTCGGGCATCAGCCGGACTTCAACCATCAGGTTGATCATGCCATCAGGCATTCAAAGACATCTGTCGGGCATCAGCCGGACTTCAACCATCAGGTTGATCATGCCATCAGGCATTCCAAGACATATGTCGGGCCTCAGCCGGACTTCAACCATCAAGTTGATCATGCCATCAGGCATTCCAAGACATCTGTCGGGCATCAGCCGGACTTCATCAGCAAGTCGATGTAACACGGTGGGAGAACTGACTTTAAACAATGTTGCGGATAGCAAGAGTCGCCACCGACTTTTATTTTATCTATAAGGAAAGGTTATAAAAGAACAGGAAAGACCTTAGAGAATATTTTGGGTCCGGGGGGTAGGTTATGAAAAGGGAAGGTGTTAGCACCCTTTTCATCCATGGTTATCCATGGGCTCTTAGGTACTTAAGCTCACTTTTGAATTGTTTTGAAAGTGTAGTGTGTGAATAGAAAATTTTCAGAATAGTTAATAAATAATCCATGTAAGGATGTGTTAAGAACTTGTTTGAAAACTTGTTGAAAATTTGTTTAAGTGTGAAACAGTTTTGAAGTGAGCAAGTATCTAGGAGTAGCCTACCCTAATGTTTTAAGGTCTTTCTTATTCTTTATTCTTTCCTTTAGTAAGACTATCCCTACTATAATGGAGTAGGTAGTCCTTACTTTGGATGTTAAGGGGTATGTGAGGGACAATTTGACTTTGAAGGCCATTGTGGGATGTAATAAGCACATATAAGGGACCATCATCATTTTTCGAAAGGGACTTGATTCGTAAAGGCAACCATAAGGGACTTTGATGATTTTTTTATTTGAGGGACTTGCTTTATACACCCCACTTAACCATTATTCGTAGGCAACTTGAGGGATATCCTTAGGAAGTGAGACGGCGATTAAAATCGACTTACGTGTGTGACGTGTTTATTTTAATTATCTTTATTTAAAAGTGATCTAAATTTATTTTAATATTACATACATGTTGTTACACTCCCTAATTACTAACCATAATAATAATTAAATAATTAAACAACTTTACATCCAAGAAACAATTACAAAATAATAAGCAAAATAATTAAATAGCAAAGATAAATAAAATATAAATAAGCAATAATAAATAATAAAGGGGGTTAATTCTAAGTTTACTCGGCAAGACATCGCATCTTGTGCCTACGTATCCTTACGGGAGTGGAATCAGAGTAATCGTAGTTCCCCTCAATAGGGAGGTTAGAAACTTCTTGACTGTGGTCAAGGTCTCAAGGGGAATAAACGCATCTTAAGGACACGCTTACGTGGAGTGTAGAAACTCCAAATCTCTACGTTGAAATGTTAAGTTGTAATTAGGGTTAAATTAGGGATTCCACGGCGGGAAACCCTAAAATGAGCGCGGCGGCTCTTTGACCTAATGCTAAGGGTAAAATTGTAATTTTGCCTGCGGCGAGGCATTTGTGAAAATTAGGGTTTGTAGTTTGTAGTTTTGAGGATTTGAAATTGAATGTGTGAAGTTTTACGGACTATTGGCGCGGCGGCCAAACAGTTAGACCTAACCTTCGGATGTGTGCAATGTGACAGAAATAATAGTAAACGCGTGAGATAATTGAATCATGCAGACAGAGAGATAATGTCATAATTTAAACCATGCAAGCAGAAATTTAAAGGCAGAATTTAAAGAGCGATTGTTAAGTTCGCGAGGTTACATGAGAGGAGCAGATACAATATGATAATGAAATTTGAATTGAACAATAATAAAATAAAATAAATAACGGTTCTAGTTATTATTTTAAAAAAAGGATTTTAGTTATTATTTTAAATTTATCTAAAAAAAAAGTTTTTCTTAAAAATAATAGGTTTTCATATTAATTTGGAAAAGATGTTAATGTTATTTATTTTAAAAAAACAGATTTTTATATTATAACAAATTTTAATAAATTAATGATAACAACAATGATAATAATGGTAATAATAATGATAATAATGATAATAATAATAAATAATGATAATAATAATAATAATAATAATAATAATAATAATAATAATAATAATAATAATAATAATAATAATAATAAAGCAATAATGAATTTTAAATGTGCCAAATAACCCAACGATGTTGCTAACGCAGAAATGCGCTCATCGCAACCAGATCTAAATCGGACGAAACAAAATTTATCGCAAAGAAAAAGAAATTAAGCAAAAAATAGTATTATTGCTCACACAAAAATGCGATCATCGCAACCAGATCGAACTAACACAAATGTCACGCGTCATGCACACAAATGTGCAAACATCGTATCGACATAATTCGATCAAAAATCTTATATATATAAACTCTAACAATTTAAAAAATTATATATATATATATATATATATAAACGTAACAGTAATAGATAAAGAAAAAGAAATAACGGTAATAGATGAAGAAAAAGAAATAACGGTAAAAGATGAAGAAAAAGAAACAACAGTAATAGATGAAGGAAAAGAAATAACGGTAAACGATGAAGAAAAAGAAACAATAGTAATGGATGAAGAAGAAAACTAAATAACGGCAAACGGCACTCACTCCTCTTAGGTTTTTTTCATTCTCTCCTTTTTTCCAACAAGGCAACACATGTATATATAGGGAACAAATTAGGGTTAACACCAAATTGTCAATAATGTCCCTAAAGCCCATTTTAAAGCCCAAACTAAATAATTAGTTAAGAAAAAATAAAATTTAAATAATTTAAAATAATTAAAATAAACTTAAAATAAAAACTAATAATCCTATTGATTCCTAAAATAAAAAATATTATAAAAAGAACAAAATTTTTTTCAATATTTTTTATTTTATGATTTTTTGGATATTTTTATGAATAATTTAGAAAAAAGTGAAAAAAATAATATTTTAAAAAATGATTTAATTAAAATACGAAAATAATAATTAAATAATAATAAAAAAACTATTTTTGTTATTTTTTTAATGAAAGATAGAAAAATTTAGAGTAAAAATAATAAAAAACAAAAAAAAGTGACAAAGGTGAGATTCGAACTCTCAACCTCTCACACTCATAACTCCTTACACATGTCCTCCTGCCAATTGTGCCATTTTTACTTTTTAGAAAAAAAATGCATGCCATATGATATTTACCTGCAAAAAGTCAAACGACTACACAAATTTGTTAGTAATTGATTAAATGCAATGAAATGCGACGACAAATCTTAGGGCAAAATTTGGGGTATTACAGTTATTATGATAATATTTCTCACCCAACCTCTCTTTGATGTTGGCAAAAAAAATCATGAAGTTTGACTTTGGTTTGACCACAGTTGACCTCAGTTTGACCTTTTAACTGCATTGACTGCTTTTGACTTATCTGATCATCTGACTGAGCAAACTTTTGAGAAAAGTCTTGAAACTTGACATGGGGGTTCTTATACACATATAAGATGTTATGAAGCTCACTTGAAGTCTTGGAAGTCCATTTAGCCTGATTAAAGTCAAAACCCTAGTTTTGGATGCACTGCTTAGGAGGTGCATTGTCTGAGGGAATTGTCAACTCTTCTGACCAATTGTGAATTTTGTGAACCTTGTGAACCTTCTTGGAACACAAAGTCTTGTATTGTGAGGGCAAATTTTGGGGTGCAACAGCTGCCCCTGTTCAATTTTCTGAAACCTGAGGGGTTAGATTGGTATATTTGCCAGTCGTAACCTGGAAGGTTGAAGGGGATTGAACACAAAAGCCCAAAAATTTGCACTCACCAGTGCATGGAGTGATATTGATGGTTGGTTGAACATGATTGAGTGGGCTTAAAGATGCCACTAGGGGAAAGTTCTTCAGTAGTATAATGAGAACTGTCAGGAGTCTGGAGTAATACTGATGTAACAGCATGTCTTCATGAGGATAGAGCAATCAATAATGATAACCCTAAAGCAGTCTTGAAGTGATAAATCTGACCTCAGGAGGATAGAGCAATCAATAGCTCTAAAGCAGTCTTGAAGTAATAATGGCTTCAGGAGGATAGAGCAATCAATAGCTCTAAAGCAGTCTTGAAGTAATAGAATGGCTTCAGTAGGATAGAGCAATCAACAGCTCTAAAGCAGTCTTGAAATAATAATGTGATATGTCTTCAGGAGGATAGAGCAATCAATAGCTCTAAAGCAGTCTTGAAGTAATGATTTCAGGAGGATAGAGCAATGGATAGCTCTAAAGCAGTCTTGAAATAATAATGTAATTTCAGGAGGATAGAGCAATGGATAACTCTAAAGCAGTCTTGAAATAATTAGATGGCTTCAGTAGGATAGAGCAATCAACAGCTCTAAAGCAGTCTTGAAATAATAATGTGATATGTCTTCAGGAGGATAGAGCAATCAATAGCTCTAAAGCAGTCTTGAAGTAATGATTTCAGGAGGATAGAGCAATGGATAGCTCTAAAGCAATCTTGAAATAATTAGATGGCTTCAGGAGGATAGAGCAATGAATAGCTCTAAAGCAGTCTTGAAGTAGTAATATGACCTCATGAGGATAGAGCAATGAATAGCTCTAAAGCAGTCTTGAAGTAATAGGATGATTTCAGGAGGATAGAGCAATCAGTAGCTCTAAAGCAGTCTTGAAGTCATGAGAGGCTATCAGGAGGATAAAATAACCCTGAGGTTACAATAAAGCAGTCCCAAAGTAATAAGAAGCTCATCAGGAGGATAAAGTAACCCTGAGGTTACAATAAAGCAGTCCCAAAGTAATAAGAAGCTCATCAGGAGGATAAAGTAACCCTGAGGTTACAATAAAGCAGTCCCAAAGATCATAAGCTTGTTTGTTGGATAATTAACCTGAAAACAAGGTAGCATTCTGTATAACAACATTAGTTTATGCTTTATGTATGCATGTATGACATGATGCACTTAGGTAATGTACTATAGACATATATGTTATGGTATGATGTAAATGATGTATGTATGATATGACACTGCTGGAAGTGTCTGGATATCCTTGTATAACAACTGCTGGCCAAGGAAAATAAATCCCGATTTGTTGAAGAATATATAACCCTCCGTCTGCTGGGGATAACAAGGTATAGATAACCTCCCGTTGTTGGGGATAACAAGGTATAGATAACCTCCCGTTGTTGGGGATAGTAGGGTATAGATAACCTTCGTTTTCGTTTGATAGTAGGATAAGTATAACATCCCGTCTTCGTTCATCGTGCCCTTATTGGAAAGTAATTTCCCGTATATCCGTATGAGGATAAAAGAGATGGATATAAATTCCAGGGGAGATTAGACTTTGTGAAAATGGATTAGTCCTACTGATGGTTTGTAACTGTCTTGTAAAGATGAACCGGCGAAGCTTCGTTGAAATCCTTCCCTCGTTCGTCCTTAGTAAATACTATTACTGCATTTTCATGCATTTCTGGTAAACATCAATCATATTAAAAGCATACATGCATTTCTGGTAAACATCAATCATATTCAAAGGCATACACACATTCAAACACAACCAATGGACGTTTCGCTTATGTAAATAGGGTAAAAGTAAATCTAGATTCAAAAGATGGAATTTATTTATATCAAAAGTGACCCATACACGGGTAAGTTTGTACAAGGAGACATAAACCCTAGTAAGAGAATTTTGTCATGAAGTTTTACAAAAAGAATCAGCTATGTGGGAAATAATCCTATTGAGTTTCAATTCTACTATTGCCACTCAAGTATCTCATCTTCTTGCTGTTGAGACGGAAACGATTGGATTGAGCTTTATCTGTTTGAGCTTGAGTAAGTAGTACAACTGGTTGCAGTTTCATGAGTGATCCAAACGAGACATAGTCATACGCTTTAATCCCTAACTTTTGCCTGGATTGCCCTTTCAGGTTTTCAATCCACCGGGATACCCTTTTTTGCCCAAGCCGCCTTTTCAGGTTTTCGACTTGCCGGGTGTACATCTTTTTATATATATATCCCTAATTTTTGCCCAAACCCTTTTGGTTTGCCGGGATGCCCTTATTTTTGCCTAGGCCTGTCAACCTAGCGGGTCTCTTTTTATGCGTAGTATTTTTTAACTATGTCTGCGTTTACAGGTTGTGGGAAGTCTTCACCATCCATTGTAGTCAGTATCATGGCACCTCCTGAGAACACTGTCTTGACTACCAATGGTCCCTCATATGTTGGAGTCCACTTGCCCCTTCAGTGTCAATCTCATTGCAGTATGCAGGCTTCTCAAATCTATCAATGGTAATCTTGGGAGCTTCATCATCCCAGCTGATCTCAAACATAGATGCCATGGTGGCCAATGCGTCTGCCAACTGATTCTCTCTTCGTGGAATATGTCCAAAAGTAATCTCTTTGAAATGTGGGATCAAAGACAACACATGTTCTCTGTAAGGAATGAGATTATCATGCTTTGTATCCCAATCTCCTTTAATCTGACTTACTACCAGAGCTGAATCTCCATACACCTCAAGGAACTGAATCTTCATATCAATAGCAACTTGCATACCCATGATACATGCCTCATACTCAGCCATGTTATTGGTACAATAGAAACAAAGTCTGGCAGTAATCGGGGTATGACAACCTTCAGGGGAACTAATCACAACACCAACACCATTACCATGTGCATTGGAGGCACCATAAAAAACCATAGTCCATCGGGATCCTTGTTCAGGTCCGTCATATTGTCCAGGTTCTTTGGTAACAGACATAATGTCTTCATCAGGGAACTCAAAATTCATTGACTGGTAATCACCTACTGCTTGATGAGCCAAATGATCAGCAACAACACTCCCCTTAATGGCCTTCTGAGTAGTATACTGTATATCATATTCCGTCAAGATCATTTGCCATCTTGCAATTCTTCCGGAGAGAGCAGGTTTCTCAAATATGTACTTGATTGGATCCATCTTCGAAATCAACAAGGTAGTATGGGTCAACATATACTGTCTTAGTCGGCGAGCAGCCCATGCCAAAGCGCAGCAAGTTTTCTCGAGCAGTGAGTATCTTGTTTCACAGTCGGTAAACTTTTTGCTAAGGTAGTATATTGCCTGCTCTTTTCGACCAGACTCGTCATGTTGCCCCAATACACACCCCATTGAGTTGTCTAATACTGTTAAATACATAATCAAGGGTCTTCCATCAACTGGTGGCATTAAAATTGGAGGTTCTAGCAAATATCTCTTGATTTCATCAAAGGCAGTCTGGCACTCATCATTCCATTCCATCACTTGATCTTTCTTCAACAACTTGAAGATTGGCTCACAGATGGTAGTTAATTGGGAAATAAATCTTGCAATGTAGTTCAATCGTCCCAAGAAACCTCTAACCTCCTTCTCAGTACGGGGAGCTGGCATCTCTCGTATAACTTTCACTTTTGCAGGATCCACTTCAATACCTTTTCCACTGACAATGAAACCCAGGAGCTTTCCAGATCTAACTCCAAAAGTACACTTGTTTGGATTTAATCTCAACCTGTATTTCTTCAACCTCTCAAACAACTTGTGCAGATGATCAAGATGTTGTTCTTCATTCTGAGACCTGGCTATCATATCATCCACATATACCTCTATCTCATGATGAATCATATCATGAAACAAAGCCACCATAGCACGCTGATATGTTGCCCCTGCATTCTTCAAACCAAATGGCATTACCTTATAGCAAAAGGTGCCCCACTGTGTCACAAATGTAGTCTTCTCCATATCTTCAGGTGCCATCTTGATTTGATTGTAACCAGAGAAACCATCCATAAAAGAGAATACCTTATGCTGAGCAGTGTTGTCTACCAGAATATCAATATGAGGAAGTGGAAAGTCATCTTTAGGGCTAGCCTTGTTCAGATCTCTGTAGTCTACACACATACGTACCTTACCATCTTTCTTAGGAACTGGTACCACATTTGCAACCCACTGAGGACAAGAAGTTACGGCCAAGAACCATGCATTGAATTGTTTCATTACCTCTGCTTTGATCTTTTCTGACATTTCAGGACGCATACGACGAACCTTCTGCTTCTTTGGACGACAATCTTCTTTCATTGGCAAACGGTGAACCACAATGTCTGTATCCAACCCTGGCATATCTTCATAAGACCAAGCAAAGATCTCCACATAGTCACGTAGCATCTGAATCAACCTGCTCTTGACACTGTCCTCTAAATCAGCCCCTATCTGGACCTCTTTTCTGTTTTCTTCAGTTCCCAGATTCACAACTTCGACTGGCTCTTCATGTGGCTGTATAGCTTTCTCTTCTTGTTGTAACAACCTAGCAAGCCCTACAGGTATTTCACAATCGTCCTCGTTTCCGTCTTCAGTTTGATAGATCGGATTCTCGAAATTGTAATTGGCAATAGTAGAACTGTTATCAACTGGATCCAGAGTGGATGAGGATCTGCATTTTAGTGACGTGGGTGTGTGTAAGAACACATAGCTGATAAAGCAAAAATAAAAGAAAAAGAAAGACAAGGAACACAATATTTACGAAAACGAAACGTCCACTGATTTTATTGAATGAAGTATGCAAATGAAATGACAACCCGTAACAAGCACACCATTGTGCCCCAGGTAAGGCACATGGCTTGAAAGTTTTAATTGTTCCAGAAATTATAAATTTAAAAACATAACACAGTAATAGTATTTACTCCTGACTAAAGGAGATAGGGATAACATCTTCAGCTGTCCAATTATTGAGTCCAGCACCCACAGTAGGAAAAATCCATGCCTCCAAGTTGTAGTCTTCATCTTGATCTCCCACAGCATTGATAACCCCTTGATTGGTGATACGAACAGCACGGGCACGACGGACAGCCTTCTGGGACTCTGCAGTGAAACCCAAACCAACCTTGTCAGACTTGTATGGAATATCAGGAAGCTGACCCCAAATAGTACAACCACCTTCTTCCACCACAGCTTTTGCATCATTGAGGGAGGCCATTGCCATTGTTGGAGGGTTTCTGATGACCACAGGAACCTTCTTCACAGCAGGAGGAGTCACACAATCCTTAACAGCCCAGGGAACCACTTCAAATGACTGACATGGAGTTTCAATGTATTCACCTTCTACTTCCAGATACTTGAAAGTGTTTACATGGCTGACAAAGTATTCTTCCTCTCCAAAGACAGTAACAACTTTTCCATTCACCGGATATCTCAACTTTTGATGTAATGTGGAGGTCACAGCACCTGCCCCATGGATCCAGGGACGACCAAGCAGACATGAGTACGAAGGACGAATATCCATCACATAGAATGTAGCAGTGAACACCTGAGAGCCAACCTTAATTGGAAGATCAATTTCCCCATGCACTACTCTTCTAGAACCATCAAAAGCCTTTACCACAATATTACTGGGCTTCAATACCGTATCTTCAGGACTCAGCTTGTTCAGGACTTCCTTAGGCAACACATTCAGAGAGGAACCATTGTCTATCAGCACATGAGACAGGGTAGTGCCCCTGCATTCAATTGAAATATGCAAGGCCCTGTTATGATCCCTCTTGGCAGGGGTCAAGTCAGCATCAGAAAATCCTAACCCGTTGTCATAGGTCAGGTGAGCAACACAATTCTCAAACTGGTCCACAGAAATTGCACTGGGTACATGAGCCATCTTTAGAAACTTGATCAATGACTTGGCATGAGCCTCAGAACATAATAAAAGGGAGAGCATAGAAATCTTTGAGGGAGTATGCCCCAGCTGATCAACAATATCATAATCACTCTTGCGAATGATTTTCAATACTTCTTCCATCTGCTTAGAGAGGTCATCAGCAGCTGGCACATCAGTAGATACAGGCTCAATACCAGGACCCTTGCCCCGAGCATCAGTGGTGGAAGTAACAGCAGGAGTAACTGCACTCTTAGAAGCAACTGGAGGAGAGAAGACTCTTCCACTACGAGTGATCTTGCTAGATCCAGCAATATTATCAATGTCAACAGGCATATCAGGTAAAGGCTCCTGCTTGACACCATGGATGTAAACATCAGACCCATAGTGCCAAGGCACAGCTTTGTCAGATGTATAAGGAATAGGACCAGGAGTGGTAATGATCAGAGGAGCTACTCTGGCTTCAGCAACAACTTTCACAGGACCTTCAGCAGTAATCTTGATTGGGCCCTGATGAGTGATTTTAATGGGACCCTTTGAAGTGATTCTTAGCGGTACTTTGTCAACCATGTCAACCTCTTCAATCTTCTTACCCTGAGTCAGATGATCCACCATACTTTCTGCAGATGCTGGTCTTCTTTCAAACACTATAGTATATTTATCCATGAGACGTTGAATCCCATCTCTCAAAATGAAGCAACTATCCGGCTTATAGGTACAATATAGACAATCTTCATGACAACCTGGAAAGATCCCAGCTTGTGCTAACCTCTTTTTGATAACAGACAATGGTGTGCTCAACTCCATAACTGAATAGACATGCAGATCTTCATCAATATCTTCATCAATGGCGTTGACAGTCTTCTCGCGATTTGGCATTGGAGCTGTAATCACATTTGGAGTACCTGGTGGATCAAACTCAATTTCTCCAGCATCAATCATATCCTGAATTTTGTTCTTCAAGACCCAGCAGTTATTAGTATCATGTCCTGGACAGTTTGAATGATATGCACATCGTGCATTGGGATTGTACTTGGGAGAGGTAACATTGGGATTCTGAGGAGCCTCCCTCAGGGTAATAAGTTCAGCCTTCAACAAGTGTTGCAATGCCTGAGCCATTGACATGTTGATCTTCGTGAACTGTCTTCTAGCCCTCTGTTGGTTGCCTTGAGGCTGCTCTGTTGTTGCAGGAGTTGGATTTGAAATATGAACTGCACTAACAGACTGATGCCTTCTGTTACGATCAGGCTGACCATACACAGCATTAGATTCTTTCTTCCCAGTGGGAGGTTTCTTTGCAGCACCTGATGAAGAAGTGCCCACTTGGATCTTACCACTCTTGATACCATTCTCTACTCGCTCTCCTGTCATGATCAACTCAGTGAAGTCAGATGATGAGCTTCCAATGAGATGACTGTAAAACGGACCATTCAGCGTACACATGAACATATCAACCAACTCCCTATCAGTCAAAGGGGGTTGAACTCTTCCAGCTAAGTCTCTCCACTTCTGAGCATACTCCTTAAAGCTTTCTTTGGCACCCATAGACATGCTTTGAAGCTGCATGCGAGTGGGGGCTAAGTCAGCATTGTATTGATACTGCTTGTAGAAAGCTTCAGCAAGGTCATTCCAATCTCTGATGTTGACACTCTCCAACTGATAATACCACTCTAGCTGAGCTCCAGATAAACTTTCTTGAAAGAAATGGATCCACAACTTTTTATCAGCAGTGTGGGGTTGAATTCTTCTGACATAAGACCTCAGATGCAATTTGGGACAAGAGACCCCATCATAGACAACAAATGTAGGAACTTTGAATCCAATGGGTATGACCACCCCAGATATCAAGCTCAAATCCTCAAAATCCAGCCCAGATGATTTCTGTAATTCCATAGCATCCATTCTATCCACCAGCATCTTGAATTTGTCTTCGTTAGGCTCATGGTAGTAGTTAGCCTCAGAATCAGAGTCCCCCATAGTGTTGTGGAGACTGCCTCTCTCCTGCTCAGATTCTTCAGATTCATAGTCTTCAACCTGTTCCTTGGTCTTGTCAGGACCTTTGAACCTTCTTCCCATGTTGAGCAACCCAGCAGACCTTCTAGCCTTCTTAGTCTTCTTGGCCAGCAGTGTCTTCAATTCATCCTGCCCCTTAGATAGGTTCAGGATCAGCTCTTGGAACTGTGCATTCTGTGCCTGGAGATCCTTAACTGATTGTTCAAGAGCCATTGCTGAAATAAACAGCGAGAAGATGAGAAACCTGTGCACAATTATAAACCTGTGATGCAATGATATGGGAATGCATATGCAATGTTTTCAAGGACCGCAGGATTTAAATTTGCTTAAACAAACAAGAAAGTAACTTTTTATTAGTAATAACTTGTTTTGCCTTTTAGGCTTACAAAAAATGAAAACGAAATAAGTACAAAAGATGGGGTTTTAAGTCTCCCATGGACGCTTCCTCTTTGTGTTGAGGTATGAGTTGAGGTTTCGTTCCTCATGAAGTAGCTTTGTTAGCTCTAGGATCCTTGCTTGGCTTGCTTTGTAATGAGCCTCGAAAGTATCCCTTTGCTCTTTCAGTTGGATCCATGATCTCTGCAAGTCTTCCATATCAGTAGGCATGTCTGGGTGAAGGATGGTATAAGCTGTGTCTCCTTCAGCAACAGGTCCCATGGTAACTGGTAGGACGGCAGGATATGGCATCATGAGTGTCTGAGCACGAGATCGTACCCATCTGAGATAAGCCTCCATAGGAATGGTGTACTTAGGCTCCAGTGTCTTGCTGTCAATCCTGTTTACCTTTCCCCAAGCTCGTATGAATCTCTGACGGTAACCCTGAAGATCGTTGTCGTAGTCAAACACAATGCCCTGAATCAACATGTCATGTGGACCATCGCTCCGGGCGTAACCAAACTGTCGTAAAGCTAGAGATGGGTTGTAGGTGATGCCTCCTCTTATGCCTAGAAGTGGCACATTAGGAAACTCCCCACAACGGTCAATGATGGTGACATTCTCCATAGATCTGGAGCACCAATGGATGTCTGAGTGAGAAAGTGACATGATCCTCTTGGACCATCTGAACCCTTGCTCATTCTTCATTACTGAGCGAGGAAGGTGAGAAATAAACCACCTAGAAAGTAAAGGTATGCAGCACATCAAAGTTCCTCTTGCCCTTGTAGTACGGGTGTGAAGAGAATGTAGGATGTCTCCAAGTAAGGTAGGCACTGGATTGTGACTCAGGAATATGTTGATGGCATGAACGTCTATGAACTGATCAGGATTGGGGAACAACACTAAGCCATAAATCAATAAGGCTAAGATCTCCTCAAAAGCATCGTAGCTCATAGCCTTCAAGAACATTTGAGCTTTATCCACTAATACCTTGGCAAGAATACCTTTAACTCCACTTCTCGTCTCTAGAACAATGTCAGACTTCTTCAGATGTAGAGCTGCAGCAATAACTTCTGGTTTAAGCTCCTTCTCTAAGCCTGTGAATGGCTTCTGATCAAGAACAGGTATACCCAGAAGTTTAGAGAACTCCTCCATGGTTG
Source organism: Lathyrus sativus (assembly GCA_963859935.3). Lineage (NCBI taxonomy): Eukaryota > Viridiplantae > Streptophyta > Magnoliopsida > Fabales > Fabaceae > Lathyrus > Lathyrus sativus. Next base: position 63,637,376 of record OZ012741.1, read on the forward strand.
GAACCAGCTGATAATCAGGAAATGTAAAGCAATGGTGCTTAGGGTCAAAGAACTGAAACAGCACACTCATCATGTCTTCACTGAACCCTGAAGTAACTAGATCCAATAAGTGACCATGTCTCTTGTTGAACTGGGAATGATCAGGCACTAGGGAAACCAACTCCTTGAGCTTAGCAGGTATCCCTACAAAGTTGATCCTGATGGTGTTTCTACGAGCAGAAGCCATGACCTGCAACAAAGAACAAAGATAAATCCTTTGGTCCTTGAAATGGTTAGGGAAAATGATATGCTTATGATGCATGATGATGTCATGATGTCATGCTCAATCACAAACATGTGGCACACACAAACAAGTCACACCATAGCCCTAGGTTTAAAGGCTTGCATGAGGTTCAAAGGCAAGTACCCTCCCCTGAAGTTAGATGGTTCATCCTGTCCTACAAAAGTAACCAGGTTCTAAGGGATCTCAATATCATTGATCCTTCACAAGGGTGGTTGTTCAGAAGGCAACTTACTTGCCAACCAAAACCCTCCAAGTTTAAGATCTCAATGAGCGTAGTATCGAGTGTCAACCAACTTCAGTCTGCACCAAAGCCGGTTACCTCACTACTTTCTAAAGGCCAAGATGAGTTAACTAGGGTTCTAAAAGTCAGTTAGTGCATTGACAACATATGGCAGCCTCAATATTATCCTCAACTTGACTTAAGGAATATAAGCACCAACCAAGAAGTCGCACTAACTATGGCCACCAGATCAACCGTATCGATATACGTCGTACAGTTTCCTTGGTCTATTGCCATTTACCTAAGGTACACTAGATCCGGGTTAGGACCTTTCACACATGAGAGCACCCCAACAATATAATAATAAAGCAAACAAGGCAAACAATTTAAAGTGATCTTAATTCCTAAGGGTACCCCTCTTAAATAGATCCCCAGCAGAGTCGCTAGTTCTGTAACACGGTGGGAGAACTGACTTTAAACAATGTTGCGGATAGCAAGAGTTGCCACCGACTTTTATTTTATCCATAAGGAAAGGTTATAAAAGAACAGGAAAGACCTTAAAGAATATTTTGGGTCCGGGGGGTAGGTTATGAAAAGGGAAGGTGTTAGCACCCTTTTCATCCATGGTTATCCATGGGCTCTTAGGTACTTAAGCTCACTTTTGAATTGTTTTGAAAGTGTAGTGTGTGAATAGAAAATTTTCAGAATAGTTAATAAATAATCCATGTAAGGATGTGTTAAGAACTTGTTTGAAAACTTGTTGAAAATTTGTTTAAGTGTGAAACAGTTTTGAAGTGAGCAAGTATCTAGGAGTAGCCTACCCTAATGTTTTAAGGTCTTTCTTATTCTTTATTCTTTCCTTTAGTAAGACTATCCCTACTATAATGGAGTAGGTAGTCCTTACTTTGGATGTTAAGGGGTATGTGAGGGACAATTTGACTTTGAAGGCCATTGTGGGATGTAATAAGCACATATAAGGGACCATCATCATTTTTCGAAAGGGACTTGATTCGTAAAGGCAACCATAAGGGACTTTGATGATTTTTTTATTTGAGGGACTTGCTTTATACACCCCACTTAACCATTATTCGTAGGCAACTTGAGGGATATCCTTAGGAAGTGAGACGGCGATTAAAATCGACTTACGTGTGTGACGTGTTTATTTTAATTATCTTTATTTAAAAGTGATCTAAATTTATTTTAATATTACATACATGTTGTTACACTCCCTAATTACTAACCATAATAATAATTAAATAATTAAACAACTTTACATCCAAGAAACAATTACAAAATAATAAGCAAAATAATTAAATAGCAAAGATAAATAAAATATAAATAAGCAATAATAAATAATAAAGGGGGTTAATTCTAAGTTTACTCGGCAAGACATCGCATCTTGTGCCTACGTATCCTTACGGGAGTGGAATCAGAGTAATCGTAGTTCCCCTCAATAGGGAGGTTAGAAACTTCTTGACTGTGGTCAAGGTCTCAAGGGGAATAAACGCATCTTAAGGACACGCTTACGTGGAGTGTAGAAACTCCAAATCTCTACGTTGAAATGTTAAGTTGTAATTAGGGTTAAATTAGGGATTCCACGGCGGGAAACCCTAAAATGAGCGCGGCGGCTCTTTGACCTAATGCTAAGGGTAAAATTGTAATTTTGCCTGCGGCGAGGCATTTGTGAAAATTAGGGTTTGTAGTTTGTAGTTTTGAGGATTTGAAATTGAATGTGTGAAGTTTTACGGACTATTGGCGCGGCGGCCAAACAGTTAGACCTAACCTTCGGATGTGTGCAATGTGACAGAAATAATAGTAAACGCGTGAGATAATTGAATCATGCAAACAGAGAGATAATGTCATAATTTAAACCATGCAAGCAGAAATTTAAAGGCAGAATTTAAAGAGCGATTGTTAAGTTCGCGAGGTTACATGAGAGGAGCAGATACAATATGATAATGAAATTTGAATTGAACAATAATAAAATAAAATAAATAACGGTTCTAGTTATTATTTTAAAAAAAGGATTTTAGTTATTATTTTAAATTTATCTAAAAAAAAAGTTTTTCTTAAAAATAATAGGTTTTCATATTAATTTGGAAAAGATGTTAATGTTATTTATTTTAAAAAAACAGATTTTTATATTATAACAAATTTTAATAAATTAATGATAACAACAATGATAATAATGGTAATAATAATGATAATAATGATAATAATAATAAATAATGATAATAATAATAATAATAATAATAATAATAATAATAATAATAATAATAATAATAATAATAATAATAATAAAGCAATAATGAATTTTAAATGTGCCAAATAACCCAACGATGTTGCTAACGCAGAAATGCGCTCATCGCAACCAGATCTAAATCGGACGAAACAAAATTTATCGCAAAGAAAAAGAAATTAAGCAAAAAATAGTATTATTGCTCACACAAAAATGCGATCATCGCAACCAGATCGAACTAACACAAATGTCACGCGTCATGCACACAAATGTGCAAACATCGTATCGACATAATTCGATCAAAAATCTTATATATATAAACTCTAACAATTTAAAAAATTATATATATATATATATATATATATATAAACGTAACAGTAATAGATAAAGAAAAAGAAATAACGGTAATAGATGAAGAAAAAGAAATAACGGTAAAAGATGAAGAAAAAGAAACAACAGTAATAGATGAAGGAAAAGAAATAACGGTAAACGATGAAGAAAAAGAAACAATAGTAATGGATGAAGAAGAAAACTAAATAACGGCAAACGGCACTCACTCCTCTTAGGTTTTTTTCATTCTCTCCTTTTTTCCAACAAGGCAACACATGTATATATAGGGAACAAATTAGGGTTAACACCAAATTGTCAATAATGTCCCTAAAGCCCATTTTAAAGCCCAAACTAAATAATTAGTTAAGAAAAAATAAAATTTAAATAATTTAAAATAATTAAAATAAACTTAAAATAAAAACTAATAATCCTATTGATTCCTAAAATAAAAAATATTATAAAAAGAACAAAATTTTTTTCAATATTTTTTATTTTATGATTTTTTGGATATTTTTATGAATAATTTAGAAAAAAGTGAAAAAAATAATATTTTAAAAAATGATTTAATTAAAATACGAAAATAATAATTAAATAATAATAAAAAAACTATTTTTGTTATTTTTTTAATGAAAGATAGAAAAATTTAGAGTAAAAATAATAAAAAACAAAAAAAAGTGACAAAGGTGAGATTCGAACTCTCAACCTCTCACACTCATAACTCCTTACACATGTCCTCCTGCCAATTGTGCCATTTTTACTTTTTAGAAAAAAAATGCATGCCATATGATATTTACCTGCAAAAAGTCAAACGACTACACAAATTTGTTAGTAATTGATTAAATGCAATGAAATGCGACGACAAATCTTAGGGCAAAATTTGGGGTATTACAGTTATTATGATAATATTTCTCACCCAACCTCTCTTTGATGTTGGCAAAAAAAATCATGAAGTTTGACTTTGGTTTGACCACAGTTGACCTCAGTTTGACCTTTTAACTGCATTGACTGCTTTTGACTTATCTGATCATCTGACTGAGCAAACTTTTGAGAAAAGTCTTGAAACTTGACATGGGGGTTCTTATACACATATAAGATGTTATGAAGCTCACTTGAAGTCTTGGAAGTCCATTTAGCCTGATTAAAGTCAAAACCCTAGTTTTGGATGCACTGCTTAGGAGGTGCATTGTCTGAGGGAATTGTCAACTCTTCTGACCAATTGTGAATTTTGTGAACCTTGTGAACCTTCTTGGAACACAAAGTCTTGTATTGTGAGGGCAAATTTTGGGGTGCAACAGTCGAGAATAGCATTCTTGGTCAATCATGAGCCAACTGGGAACATCTAAACCTCTGCCATCAGGCACTCCGCATCAGCTGAGAGAACTGCTTCATTAACACGGTCAGACTTCAATCATGGAGTATTTAAGGGAGGTTCCAACTTTGCCGTTAGAAACCTGTTGGGGATAACGCTTCGCCGCTGGGGATTCTGGAGGACTATCAAGTAACTCCGCTTTGGGGATCCAGAAATCATTCTGGATGAATCAACTCTGCTGAGGACTTCAAGAATCATCTTGGACAAATAACTCCGTCGGGGATTTCAAGAATCATCTTGAACCGATAACCATTCTGGAGATTTCAGGAATCATCCTGAGCGAACACTCTGTTGGGGATTTCAGGAATCATCCTGGGCAACTTTTACTAGGGACTCTAAGCATCAGCTTGAGCAACCAACTCTGGTGACTGCACTGGGGTCTTAAGAATCATCTTAAGCAAACGGCCCTGCTGAGGAATTCAAGAATCATCTTGAACCGAAGACTTCGCTGGGGAGAATTTCAGGAATCATCTTGAGCAAACCATTCTGAGGAGGATTCAAGAATCATCTTGATCAAACCATTTTGAGGAGGAGCATCTGCAAAACAAGAACGGTGGCGACCTGGCTCATGTTTATCATGCATATGCTTCGGCAATGGCGCAATGCTCCACACAGTGGAAATGCTATGCGTTTATGATAAATGCTATGCAATCATGCACAATGATGCGACCCCGTCAGCAAAATAAATGCCGAAGGGAGAATCCTCCTGTCAAGGGGGAAGAACTACTCAGATAGAGGAATCATCCTGCTGAGGAGAACAGAGTCACGCCAATCTCAATTGGACTCCGCAGGGGACACAACTTCAGTTGACTGCTGCGGGGGAAACAACTTCAGTTGATTGCTGCAGGGGAACGAAGCTCTACGAGAACCTGGACCTGCTGAGGGAAAACGATGTCAGTCGCGGGAATGAACTGCGTGGCCGTCATGGCTACTTCTCTGGAGATACTCTGTGGGGAAACAACTTCAGCTGATCAACACTCCACTGGGGAAAAAACCAATCATGGTCTGATCAACTTCCAAGGATTCGGCTCTCTCGGGTATCTGCTAACTCGGCTGAGGAAGGAGAAATCATTCTGCTTCACTGGGGAGAGTACGACTCTGCGGGGGAATCTCAGTTCCGCTGGGGAAGAAAGAATCATCCGACTTCGGGGGAGAGTGCGACTCTGGTGTGGAATTTCAATTCCGCTGGAGACTTCAGTCTGGCACCATCAGTTGCTGCATACTTCGGCGTACGAATAGTTTCCTACGAAACCTGCACTTGTGACCCGGTGCTGGGGGAATGAATTCATGCTTCGGCGCCTGACTCAGCTGAGGAGGTGACGTTCCTTCAGGATACCTCTGATTGGGGAGAGGATCATCTCTGCCTGGGGAGACAAATCAATGCTTACGATCTCGCGCTCAGACTCTGCGGGGAGAGGCTACTGAACTCTGCTGGAGAAGGAGGAATCATCCTGCTTCGGGATGCGCACGGCGCACTGTCTAGAATAAGCTACACCTGCAACAACACAAACAAACATACAGGATACCCTTCTCAAAGGGGCCTATCAAGGTTATTATCTCGTGACAATATTCAAGTACTTAATTGCTTCAAGAATCAGTAGCCTAGGACGGTGAGTTTATGTATGCGCATTTTATCAAAAACATCGGCGTTTTTTTCGCAAACAAAACAGATAAATGCTAAACAGACAAACAAAATTGCTGTATAGTATGCATTTTATTGATAACGAACCCCTGAATGGGTAAAAATGTTTTACAACAGAGGCAAGCTCCTGGAATGAGGAAGCTGCACAAAAAGTAAAAACATAAATATACATCAGTATATACAAATGTCGGCAACGAGGCATAGACGAACACCATGAGTTGATCCCTCTATGACCCACTCGACTTCGATACTTCTCCGATGCTTCAGCTTCGAAAGAGATTGATTCAGATAAACGGCCCTCAGGTCTTCCAAACCACTAAACAATGAAAGTCCACACGCGGAACGCAGTCATTTGCTTTTTCAAATCCCTAACTTTTGCGTGAACCGCCCTTTACGGGTTTTCAGTTCACCGGGATACCCTTTTTGCCGAAGCCGCCCAGTGTAGGTTTTCGACTTCGCGGATGTACCTTTTTTCAATTTCTATCCCTAATTTTTGCCCAAACCTTTTTATTCTGTTTTTGGTTCGCCGGGATGCCCCATTTTTGCCTGGACTCTCCTTTTTTGTCCAGCGGGTCATTTTCAAGCAAAGTATTTTTTAATTGCGTCCGCGTTCACCGGGGATGCAAAATCTTCACCATCCATCGTGGATAACAACAAAGCTCCTCCCGAGAAGACCTTGCTGACGACGTACGGACCTTCGTAATTCGGAGTCCACTTGCCCCGGTGATCGGAGTGTGGAGGAAGAATCTTCTTCAGGACGAGATCACCCGTCTGAAAGCTTCTAGGACGCACCTTCTTATCATAAGCTTTCTTCATTCGGCTTTGGTACAGACGACCAAACGCAATTGATGTTAACCTCTTCTCGTCCATCAGGCTGAGTTGGTTCAGTCGATTCGTAATCCATTCTGCCTTGTCGAGTTTCACATCAACCAAAACTCGCAAAGAAGGGATCTCCACTTCTAACGGTAGGACAGCTTCCATACCGTACACCAAGGAGAAAGGAGTTGCCCCGATCGACGTACAGACCGTCGTACGATAACCGTGCAATGCAAACGGCAGCATCTCGTGCCAATCTTTGTAGGTCACAACCATCTTCTGAACAATCTTCTTTATGTTCTTATTGGCCGCTTCAACGGCGCCATTCATCTTCGGCCGGTAAGGAGATGAGTTGTGGTGTTCAATCTTGAAACTCTGGCACATCTCCTTCATCATCTTGTTATTCAGATTCGAACCATTATCAGTAATGATCCGCTCGAGAATTCCGTAACGACAGATGATGTCCCTCTTTATGAATTTAGCCACCACCTGCTTGGTCACATTAGCATACGAGGCTGCCTCCACCCACTTGGTGAAGTAGTCGATAGCTACTAGAATGAAACGATGACCGTTAGATGCAGTGGGCTCGATCTTGCCTATCATGTCGATGCCCCACATGGAGAACGGCCACAGGGAGGACATGACATTTAACGGGCACGGCGGCACATGAACTTTATCAGCATAAATCTGGCATTTATGACATCTCTTCGCGAATTTAAAGCAATCCGATTCCATCGTCAGCCAGTAGTATCCTGCTCTCAGGATCTTTCTCGTCATAGCATGCCTGCCGACGTGCGTACCAAATGTGCCTTCATGGACTTCTTCCATGAGCATACTCGCCTCTTTCTCATCTACACATCTGAGTAGCACGAGATCGTGGTTTCTCTTGTACAGAACTCCATCAGGATTGAGATAAAAGTTTCCAGACAGCCTCCTCAGAGTCTTCTTATCCTGGGTTGACGCACCCGCGGGATACTCCTTAGTCATAAGGAAAGTCTGGATGTCATGGAACCATGGCTTGCCGTCGGCGGCTTCCTCAATTGCAAAGACAAATGCCGGTCTATCAAGACGCGAAAGGACAATTCTTGGAGCCTCATTCCAAAAATTGACTTTATACATTGAAGCCAACGTGGCTAAGGCATCAGCCATCTGATTTTCTGCTCTGGGCACATGATGGAGTTCCACTCGATCAAAGAACGGAAGTAGCCTTCTGGCATAATTCATGTATGGCACCAAATTCGATTGACGAGTCTCCCACTCCCCTTTAATTTGGTTGATCACAAGCGCTGAGTCACCATATACGTCTAGATTCTTGATTCTCAAATCAATTGCCTCTTCTAGACCCATGATGCATGCTTCGTACTCCGCCTCATTATTGGTGACTGGAAACGTCAGTCTCGCAGTGAACGGGATATGGGATCCGTGGGGAGTCGTGATGATAGCCCCGATGCCACTTCCATAGGAATTAACCGCCCCGTCGAATATCAATTTCCACTGGGATTTCCTATCCGGCCCCTCGTCGGGCAACGACTCATCGCAATCCTTCGCTTTGAGAAACATAATATCCTCATCAGGGAATTCAAATTTCATCGGCTGGTAATCCTCGATCGGCTGTTCGGCAAGGTAATCAGACAACACGCTTCCCTTGATGGCCTTCTGGGAAACATACTGAATATCATATTCCGTTAACACCATTTGCCATCTGGCAATCTTGCCTGAAAGAGCCTGCTTCTCGAAGACGTACTTGATCAGATCCATCTTCGAAATTAGCATAGTGGTGTGATTGAGCATGTACTATCGTAGACGTTTGGCAGCCCAGGCTAGTGCACAACACGTCTTTTCCAGCATCGAGTATCGAGATTCACAGTCAGTGAACTTTTTACTCAAGTAGTAAATGGCATGCTCCTTTTTGCCTGTCTCGTCGTGCTGACCGAGAACACACCCCATACTATTCTCAAGAACTGTCAAGTACATGATTAATGGTCGTCCAGCCACTGGGGGTATCAGGATTGGAGGTTCTTGGAGATACTGCTTTATCTTGTCGAATGCCTTCTGGCAATCCTCATTCCAGGTAATCGCCTGATCTTTCTTTAAAAGCTTGAACATCGGTTCACACGTGGTCGTGAGCTGAGAGATAAACCTTGCAATGTAGTTTATTCGGCCCAAGAAACCACGAACTTCTTTTTCTGTTTTCGGCGCTGGCATTTCTTGAATGGCTTTTATTTTCGCAGGATCAACCTCGATGCCTCGTTCACTCACGATAAACCCCAGTAACTTTCCGGACCGTACTCCGAAAGTACATTTGTTAGGATTCAGCCTCAACCTGAATTTCCTAAGCCTCTCAAAAAGCTTCAATAAGTTGACCAGATGCTCTTCCTCCGTTTGGGACTTCGCAATCATGTCATCAACATAGACCTCGATCTCATGATGAATCATATCATGAAACAAAGTTACCATTGCTCGTTGGTAAGTGGCCCCTGCGTTCTTCAGACCGAAGGGCATTACCTTATAGCAAAACGTTCCCCAGGGGGTGATAAACGTCGTTTTCTCCATGTCCTCCGGCGCCATCTTGATCTGGTTGTAACCGGAGAAGCCATCCATGAATGAAAACACGGAGAACTGGGCTGTGTTGTCGACCAACACATCGATATGAGGCAACGGGAAATCATCTTTAGGGCTCGCCCTATTCAAATCCCGATAATCGATGCACATGCGTACCTTACCGTCCTTCTTCGGTACAGACACTATGTTGGTGACCCACGGAGGGTAAGTGGTGACCGCTAAGAAGCCAGCATCAAGCTGTTTCTGCACTTCTTCTTTGATCTTAACGGCCATGTCTGGTCTCGTCCTCCTAAGCTTCTGCTTAACGGGAGGGCAATCTTCTCGCAGCGGCAAGTGGTGGACCACAATGTCCGTGTCAAGTCCGGGCATATCTTCGTATGACCAAGCAAAGACGTCACTATACTCTCGGAGCATCTCAACCAATCTCTGCTTGACATCACTCTGCAATGCAGCCCCTATCCTGACATTTCTGACGAGCTCTTCAGAACCCAGGTTCACGATTTCGATCTCCTCCTCATGAGGCAGAATAACCTTTTCCTCTTGTTTCAACAAGCGGGCCAACTCTTCAGGAAGGTCTTCGTCTTCATCAATCTCTTCTTCGGCTTAATAGATCGGGCAATCGAAGTCGAAGTGAGCCGTAGAAGGTCCAGAGTCGATGTCATCTGTTATGTGGATCCTGCAATAACAAGGGTTAAGTTTAAAACAAGGATGCACAGGTTAGCACAAACCCCATTGCCATTTTATTGTTTTTCAAAACAAATATAAAACAGGAATAACAGAGATCACAAAATTTGAATACGAAGAAAACGCCTTTGATTTATTAACAAAATGCATGTACATAATCCAACAAGGCCCTGACAATAAAACCACTATGCCCCGGGTAGGACATAGGGTTGTACAATGATTGGAAAAAGTAAATCATTACTCTTCACTTGTCATCTGGATGATATCCTTGATGGTCCAATTGTTGAGGCCCTCGCCTGGCTTGCTTGGCTGAATCCAAGAGTCGAGATCACAATCGATATCCCCGCTGTCTTCAGACGCCGCGTTGATGCTTTCGAAGATCACTCCGCCACTGGTAAATAGGATCGGCCCCTTACCCTGTGACGCGCTGCTAGACGAAGAAGAAGAAGCTTCAGCTCCAGGAGAATACCCCAATCCAAACTTATCCTGCTTGTTGGGTATCTCCAAAATACGCCCCCTGCCTGGGGTAGATCCAGCTTCGACGACGGCCCGAGCTTCTTTGAATGAGGAGAGATTCATCTCTGGCTTTTCTGTGACTACAGGAGCTACTTCCTTCACCTTGACAGCTTCGAATGCCTGGCAGAGAGTTTCATGGATTTCGCCATCCATTTCAACATACTTAAAGGATGACAAATGGCTCACCATTATGTCCTCCTCGCCACACACGGTTACTATGCTTCCCCCGACAGCATATTTGAGCTTTTGGTGCAACGTGGAGGTCACGGCACCAGCAACATGGATCCATGGCCGGCCCAAGAGACAACTGTAGGAAGGCATGATGTCCATAATATAAAAGACCGTGTCGAACGTTTCCGGGCCGACTTGGATCGGCAGGGTCACCTCTCCGAAAACGTGGCGTTTAGTTTCGTCGAATGCTTTCACCACCAGATCACTGGGTGTGCAAAGCAATCCGCGAGTATCCAACTTCATTAATGCCTTCTTCGGAAGAACATTAAGCGACGAACCCGTGTCTACCAGCACGTGCGACATGATTGTGCCCCTACACTCTATCGAGATGTGCAGGGCGCTATTGTGATTTCTCCCTTTTGGCGTCAGCTCTAAGTCTGTGAAACCTAGCCCATTGCCAGCATTTACATGGGCTACCACCTCTTCTAGCTGATTCACCGATATCTCTTGCGGTACGTAGGCAGCGTTCAATACTTTCAGCAGCGCGTTGCGGTGTGCTTCAGAACACAGCAACAGGTTGAGAATAGAAATCTTCGAAGGCGTCTGATGGAGATGGTTTATAATCTTGTAGTCGCTCTTTTTGATCAACCGCATAAACTCCTCGGCATCTTTGACAAGCAAATCTGTTTCTTCCCCATACGGGACCTCTTCGACGACTTTTCTTTTACCCTTATCGACCGCATCAGCTCTGACCGCTTTCTCTGCCACGACCTCCGGCGGTGCAAACACTCTTCCGCTACGGGTAATACCACTGATCCCTGCGAGATTCTCCACAGTCGACCCATACGGCTCTAGCTCCAACCTTTGTCCGTTGCAATAGACTTCATCCCCATAATGCCACGGAACGGCGTTAGTGCTCTCGAATGGTATCGGCCCAGCTTTGGTGATAGTAATGGTGGGCGGTCTGGGCGCAAAAATGGTTATTGGCTGGCGAGGGATGGTGATGGTGGCGACTTCATCGGCCTGCTTCAACACTACCTCTCCTGATACACTTTCAGCCCTCCGGCTAAACCGCAGAATCCCCTCAGTCATCAGACTTTGAATTCCTTCTACCAACTGCTCACACCCATCAGAATGTGTAGCACAGTCCATGCATAGTTCTCCGCATCCTGGAAAGAACCCTCTTTTCAGCAACTTAGCTTTAACGAAGCTAAGCGGCGTCCTGAGATCTTTGACATCAATCAACAGATCTGCACTCTCTTCTTCGATGATGGCGTTCACTCCGCCTCCCCTATGATTTGGCATAGGGTTCTTCGTGACATTGGGCACATTATCGGAGAAGTTAATGATCTTGGCATCTACCATGTCCTGCACCTTGTGCTTAAAGGCTTTGCAGTTCTCGATTGTGTGGTCAGGTGCCCCTGAGTGGAAATCACAAGTGGCATTTGCATCGTACCCTGGTGGGGGTGCCCCTGTCAAGGGAGCCATCGTCCTCTTCTGAACCAACTGAAGCTGAAGCAAAGTCTGCAAGAGTTGCGCGTACGACATGGGCGGTGCCTCGAAGTGACGGTTTGCCAAAGGTGCCCGATTCTGGTATTTTCTATATCCCTGTTGATTCGGTTGCTGCTGCTGCGGTTGCGGAGCCGCTGGGATATTTATATTGGCTATCTGTTGTTGAGGGCCTTTGCCCTTCCTTTGAGCGTTGGTCACAGCGCTCGCATCTCCTTCTCGTCGTTTACCAGCATAAGGTTTCTTTCCACCTCCTCCGGCTGAGGATGACTCACCTTGAATTTTCCCGATCTTGATACCATTCTCGACGTGCTCACCCATGATAATGAGAGCTGAGAACGTCCCAGACATACCGCTGACTAACTTTTCATAGTAAACCCCTGGGAGGGTAGCCACAAACAACTACACGAGCTCTCGTTCAACCATCGGCGGCTGAACCCGGGCTGCCAACTCACGCCACCGTTGGGCGTACTCCTTAAATCCTTCATTATTTCTCTGCGACAGGTTCTGGAGTTGGACTCGGTTCGGGGCCAAGTCGCTGTTGTACTGGTAATGGTGGACAAACGCTTCAGCGAGGTCCTTCCATGTGCGCACGCTAGTGGGCTCCAGACCCATGTACCATTCGAGGGATGGCCCGGAAAGGCTGTCCTGGAAGAAGTGCATCAGCAACTTCTCGTCTTCGGAATAAGCAGACATCTTCCTGTAGTACGATCTAAGGTGGACACGAGGGCAAGTGGTGCCCTTATATTTCTCAAAGTCAGGTACCCTGAACTTAGGAGGTACCTTGAAATCAGCAATTAATCCCAGCTTGGACATATCAACGCCCAAAGTATTCTGATTCTCAATATCTCTCATTTTATCTTCAAGTGCTTTGAATCTGAGCCGCGCTTCAGCATTCAGCTCCCCTTCAGCACCTCTTTGAGAGAACACATCATCCTGATGATCCTCAAGCCATGGCTGAGGCACCAACAGATTCCCGCCGCCTGCATTGCCGTTACCCGGCCCGATGTTGACATTAGCTCCCAGACTCCCATTGCCGACGCCCGTCGTATTGAGTCCGATGTTGGCCATCACATTGCCATTAGCACTGCCATTGCCCCCGGCCACGGGGACACCATTTTGCGGAGTATCAACTGGTGGAGGAGTAGGCACGGTCCCACCATGGAGTATGTCGTTGCTATCAACCCTAGAGATCAAAGGCTGAACCAAAGTCCTGAGCTGGTCCTGACCATTGGCGACCACTTGCATGAGTTCCATGAAGCGATCCATCCTCTCGCGGAGCTCCTGAACATCTTTTTGCACTTGATCCATGATCCTGGTCTGATTAGCTCTAGTCGGATAATGGTGAATTAGTCTCTGATCAATCCTGGAACCACCGGAAACAGCCTGGGACCACCTGTAAACCTGAAAAACCTGTAAACACTAAAGGGTTAGGAAAAACAACAAAATGCTCGTCATGCAAATGCATGCGTGTGTCTGTGTGCTTGGGAGGTTTCCCCCGATCCTAGTGCCTGAGTGCCAGTGCTGATAATAATAAGGAGAAGAAGTCTGGGTCCAATCATGGAAACAACAATCTCATATATAAAGAAAGTCTATCAAGGCAGTACATAGCATCAGCAAGTACAAGATGAATCAACAGCGTGACCTCATCCAACAAGCCTGGTGATGGTCAGCATACAACAAAGATCAAAACAAAAGGAATACAACTAGTCAAGTACGGCCACGGGCGCGATACTCTGCTAATAACTCCTTCGTCTCTGGATGATCTGGCAGAGTGAGCAACCCCTCGACGAGCAATTCCCTCTGCACAATGGTATACTGAAGTCCTTCGACCGAACCTTCCCATGCTCCTTCGCCGAAGCAGTCTTCTAATTTCCACTTCTTGGACTCAAACGTCAGCTTGCGTTCCTTCAGGTTAGCGAGAGCTTTGTTGAGCTGGCCTTCGGCGGCGTATCTGCGGGCGGTTTCTTCATCAAACCTCTTTTCACTGTCCTTCACCTGGGCTTCTATCTTGGAGATCTGCAGCATCAGCTTATCCTCCTGCTCTTTCCTGGTGGCCAGGGAAGCCTTCCAATGCTGGTTGAACTTGGATATCCTCCGATATGCCTCGTCCAAGTGCTGCTTCTTCGTAGCCAGTACGTCGTTGACAGCTTTGAAGTCTCGACCCATGCGTTCCCGCTCGGCTATCTGATTAGTCAGGCCTGTACCCAGCTGGTTCACCAACTCTGTTTGCCTTTTGAACGAATGAACGACTTCGTTCCTCTCGCTTCAGAGCTGAGCTAATTCCTTATCCAGTCCTTCGTTCGCCCGCTTCAATTCATCCCGCTCAGCTAACACCAGATTATGCTGCTGAATGGGCACAGTAGTAGGCTCTTCAATTGTTGGAGGACTTTCTGGCTTGGCCTGAGGAAACAGCATCCCTATAGCATTGGCCCTGGCTCTGATCCAAGTCAAATACGGAGGGTAGGCTTGATTATTGCTTTTTCCCAGCAATGGCTTTCCTCGCTTACTGATACCATTCCACGCGCGCTGAAGCTTGGACAACAAATCCCCCTCTAGCATACCAGTGAGGTACAGAGATTCCTGTACCTCTTCATCCTTCGGCGGAGTTCTCAAAGCATACGCGAACTGGCGGACCAACAACGACGGATTGTAGTTTATACAGCTCTTCCTACCTATCAGAGGCACATTAGGAAACCCGCTTCAACTGAAGATCACCTCAGTACCCAACCTATCTCTGTCGAACCAGTCAATATCCTCTGCAGATAAACTCATCAGACGCTTAGGCCACTCAGCTGTGGCTGCAGACGAGACAAAAGGACCCCTCTTGGGCAGATGGCTATCAAGCCATTTGTAGAGAAAAGGTACACAGCATGAGACGTTCTTCCCCCTCCTGTTCTCGTTTTTGTAGTGGACTGAATGATAGACATCTCCTATCAAGGTAGGGACTGGATTCCCTGAAGCAAAGATGTGAAACGCATCAAAGTCTACAAAATCGGGCATGTTAGGGAACAGAATAATGCCATATATGCATAGAGCGAGGACGGCATTGAACACGTCCCAACATCCGTCCTTGGCACACTGCTGAGCCTTACCCACCAGAAACTGCAAGGAGAACCCAGGAACCTTGTTCCAACTAGTTAATACTAACTCGGAGGCGTCCAAATGAAGTGAAGGAGCTAAACCAGCCAGATCAGGCTCAGCATCCATGTGAACAAAAGGCATCTGCCTCTTGATAGGCACACCTAGCAAATCAGCATACTCTTCCAGCGTAGGTGCGAGAATGAAGTCCTGAAAAGTGAAACATCTTAGCGGAGGGTCGTAGAACTGCAGCAGAGCGTGCAACCCATTCAACTCGAACACAGAAGGCTTATGAACCAAACTGAGCAACCTGCCGTAAGACTTTCTGAACTCGTCCCTCACAGAATCATCTGCTAGAGCTATCAAACCAGTCAGCTTAACCACGTCAGGGGTAGGGAACTTGTAAGCCACGGTCTTCCTCAGAGAACCCATAACAATACAATAGGAGGCGAGAAATCCTGGATCGGGGAAAACGGTACCTGCAACACAGACACACGTTAATGAAATGCAAATGAGTATGCAAACTAATGCAAAATGCGATCATGCAATAATAGGTCCGGGAAACTGGTGTTGTGGAGATTCTGTGTCAACAACCACTGATAAGAAGAAAACCCCGGTGTAGGACCACAGATCTGATCTGCCAAGAACAACCATCTGATAGGACCATATACATAGGATCATAACTCTGCTTTGTCAAGAACAAATGTCTGATGATAAGGACCTCTGATGTAGGATCAAGAAATATCTGTTGATGAGATCTTCAGACCCCAAAAATCTGCTCTATCAAGAACAAACAACATCTGCTGATGAGATCTTCAGACCCCACTCAAAAATCTGCTCTATCAAGAACAAACATACAGCTGCTGATGAGATCTTCAGACCCCACTCAAAAATATGCTCTATCAAGAACAAACAACATCTGCTGATGAGATCTTCAGACCCCAATCAAAAATCTGCTCTATCAAGAACAAACAACATCTGCTGATGAGATCTTCAGACCCCACTCAAAAATCTGCTCTATCAAGAACAAACAACATTTGCTGATGAGATCTTCAGACCCCAATCAAAAATCTGCTCTATCAAGAACAAACAACTGATGACAAAACTCTGCTCTATCAAGAACAGACATACACCTGATGATAAGATCCTCTGATCAAAACCTGCTCTATCAAGAACAGACAAATCTGCAACTGAGAACCCTGGTACCAACAAAACTGATTCGCTGTTAAGAAAACCAGGTAGTCTGAAGGTCAAGGTTTCCTGTAATAAACCCAACCCTGCTCACAGGTATGGACCTAAACTGACTCAAGTTCGGCATCCTATGCGTTCATCAGCATCACAGACATTCAAGAGGGGTGATACGATACCCAGAAGGTGTGGCATCACCGGCTCATGAAGCGGTCTCACTCGGCTGAATCACAAATGATCGGTCCCCAGAGTCGACAATCCACCAAACCAGCAACCGTCTCAACCCAAAGGGTTGAAAGAGAAGCCAACCGGATGAACCTCGTCTGAGCATGGATTTCATGAGACACTAGTGCCTGCAAAGCAAGCACGCGCCCACTAATTTCCACTCTAAGTCTATGGTGCACTCAAGCCTGGGTCTGGCTTCTCACTCATCAGAACTCCCATCCCACAACAGCACAAATAATCATATTATACTGAATATAAAATGCGGGAAATAAAGTGCGAGAAGTAAAATGCGATAAATAAACGCAACCCAACAAGTAAACATACAAGCGTTAGGATTGACTCTCGCAGGGAACCGTTGAAGTCCCCAGCAGAGTCGCCAGCTGTCGCTTGCGCGAAAATAAGGTGCCGACACAACAGAAGAGTCGCCACCTTTCGTTATTACGAAAAAGGGTAAGACAAGGTCATCGCAACCATTGTCCGGATTCGGGAGTCGGTTACGCAAGGGGAAGGTATTAGCACCCCTCATGTCCGTCGTACTCGACGGGATCCTCGCTTGTTGTGTTTACTTGGACGGGTTGGTTTTATTCTATCTACCTATCAAGGCTGGCTTAAAACAGAAAAGAAAATGACTCGGCAAAGCATCGCGCTTTATGCCTACGTATTCTCATCAGAGAACGAGAAATCAGAGTCAACGTAGTTCGACCTACGACGGATTATGGGGAAGGTAGCTCGCCAACACATCAGTATTGTGCCTACGTACTCTCAACAGGCATGAGAGATCAGAGCTCACGTAGTTCGGGAAACTACGGATTATTTCCTGTCTTTTACGAAAGAAGTGTTTTTTATTGTGTTTGCGATTTCAATCGCACTAGAGACTATGACCTGAGAGTGAATGCGTCGCATGTCACCCAAAGGGTACCATACTAAACATCCAGACTGTGGAAAAGAAACTCTCCCACAATCCTTTCTCAGATAGCTTAAGGCTCGTAACGTACGAAAGAAATCATTCATGATTACTGTATCTTAAACTGTTTTGAGATGAGAAGAGAACAGGCCCAACTAGGAGGGAGACTATCAAGTCCTACTGTTGTCATGCCAAGGATTCATCCTATGGTTGAGGTTTGAACAGGGAACTCCTAGAAGTTGTCATGCATAGGTTTCAACCTAAAGTTCTATCATCAGTTCCTTATCAAAGGAAATGAGAGTCCTAAAGGATCATGTCAATGATACACCAAAACAGACAAAGCATCAGCTTAACAGTAAAATGCATGCAATGCAAGTGAGGGAGGAAATGTGTGTGGGGCTTCATCCTCCACAAGCTCATCTCAACCTCAAGCCAGAATGGATAACAGTAATCATACTGAAATATAAACATCATGCTATCAAGCAAAAACAGTAAACTGCAATCATACAGAGGAAAATGAAATAAAATGCCATCAGGCAAAACAAACCACATGGGCAAGGGAGCTGGGCTCTACCGAATACCCGCAAGCAAAGCCACACAGTAACAATACAAGCAAAGGGAGCAACTCAACCTCTAGTGCAATCATGCTCCTAGATTCTACCTATTCTAGATATGAACTTATTCTAATGCATCAAGCAAGTCAAACAAAACACATCAATACAGAAAAGAAAACAGAGAAGAAAGCAACTCCTCTCTCAATTCCAAGCTTCAGCTCTTCCAACAGCAACTCAGTCTTCAGACTTCAAGCACTCTTAACAAATATCAATTTGCTTTTCCAGGTTTCAACCTTTCAACATAAGTTTCAACTTATCTTCTCCTTTAAGCTTCAGCTTCTTGATCAGCTCCACCTTCAGGCTTCACCATCAATCATAAGTACCAACTTAGCTCCTTCAGGATCTCCAGGTATCAAAGCAGGCCTCACCTTCCTTTGTTCTTCAAGCTTCAGCTCTTCAGAATCAATCTCAATCACTTAGAAGTGTCAACTTCATCCTTCAGTCTTTACTTCATCTTCAGGGGTCTTCAAGTATCAACTTGCTCTTGTTGCTCTTCAAGCTTCAGCTGGAATAGCAATGCTCAAGGATTCATCCTCTTCTACACTCTTCAATGAAGTCTTCACCCTCAACCTCAAGCTCAGCATCTCTTAAGATAATCAAACTAGAGGAAATCACTTACTGGATAAGATGGGGATATTGAACTGCTTACTGACCACCAAAGGTGACCTATAAGGGCTCAACATCAAAGGAATGGTTCCCTCAAAAGTTCTACTTCCTAGGTACAATCACTTATCCCTCCAAAGGAGAGAGGTGTATACCAGGGAAGGACTTTGAATCATAGGGAGGAATGGAGGTGAAAGATACCATCCCTGTTTAAGAAAGAAGTTGACTAAGTCTGAACTCTTCCTAATCCCTAACCCTAAAACAATCAACAAAACAAATAAGATCAAGCTCTCAAGCTCCTTAATGCATCTTCAAATCTTCTACTATGCTCCTCAATTCTCCTTAGAACAATACCAAGCTCTCCAAGCCCACAAAGCAAAGCAAACAAAAATACAAGCCCACAAGGGCAACACACACAATCATCAACTACAAAAATCATCTAAAAATAGTATACTACTATATTAAATCCTAATATAATTTCTAAGGTATCCTACATACCTACCCTTAATGCCCTATATGTCCCATAGTCTAATTTGTCCTAAAAACCCAAAAATCTAAGGTTATTGTGGACCTATGTTAAAGTTTGACCCAATTCTACACAACCTAATGTCGTCTAATCAAAACTATCCTAAAATTCATCACAAAATTATGGAATAAATCCAGGGGGAAGCTAAAGCTCATATCTAACTATCCTAAAAAGAATGGCCTAAAAATGCTAAGGGAACTACCTAAACAAAATTCTACAAATTCATATATCAACATAAAAGAAAGAAAATGCAATAAAAGTAGAAAATATACAAAAAATACTAAAAATGCATGAAAGGAAAATATTTTTATTTGATAATTTTCTTACCATGAATATGAAATGGGAGCAAAAATTCCCATTAAAAAATCTTTAATTTTCAAATTGATATGATTTTTCCAAGATTGAAATAAAATGGAAGAAGATAAAATGAAATATGAAGGGATGGGGTGCAGCTAGCAGACAGATCCAGTTCAATACGCGCATGGGCCCAGAATGGGGGGTACAAAAAGTAAAGCGCCAGGCCCATTTATTAATCAGAAATTAATCAAAAAACATACAGAAAATGAAAAATACACGGTGCAAATAGAAGTGGAATTCAGTTCAAAATCTAATTGGGCCATGATTGGGGGTGTGCATAGTCATTGGATCCACTTAAGCCCAAAACTCAGGTTTTAATGAAACGCATCGTTTCATTGTGCTTCAGACTTTTCCTTCACACGCGAAATCAAATCCTGGCCTTTGGATCTTCAATCAGTCAACTGGTCCACGCCTGATCCAATGGTTTCATGGTCGTCTTCAACCTTCAACCATGGCAATGGAGGGAAAAGCTCCATGAACAGAGCTTCAAACCTCAATTCGAAATCCATCAAATCCCAACCGAAAATCATGATCCAAAGCCCTAATCCACTCTAAATTCAATCCTGAATCTAACCATGGTCTCAAATTCCATTGAATCCTTCTCAAACCTAGAACCCGATAGCAACTTCAAATGATTGATCAAGAACCAATCTTAACAATTCTCAAAATTAAAGGTCCTAATCTCATCCTCATGCTTCCCTGAACACTTCTTGCTATTAAACTAAGCTTATCTCTCAAGATTCAGCAAGATACAAGGTCAAACAGAAATGGTGTCATCATGTTGATCATCACTAAATCTCTTCAAACTCTCCAAAATCCATCACCTATGTGTCTCTAACCTTTCTACACTAACAAACTAACCTAATTATGCATAAAACATGGTGTAATGAAGAATTTGCAAACCTGGTTAATCTTGATGAACAGATGATGAAATCTTCCAATTCAGACCTTGAAACTCTTCAGAAAGTTTCCCTAGAAGCCAATCTTGCTACTGTTTGCAACAAATTTGATGGAGGAAGCCTCAATCTCAGAATTCGATTCTGACTTGCCACCTTGAAATTTCAATCACCAACTCTTCAATTCACCATGGATTTAATCTCAATTCAATCTGCACAGCTTCACTATGATGTATGGAATGTGTTTGGATGGAAAGAATGAATGGAAATGAAGAAGAATGAAGAAATGAAACTTGACTTGCAATGGAAGATTCTTGATCTCACTCTCTCTTCTCTGCACCAATTCTCACCAACCTTGCATCTGAGCAAGTTATACATGTTATATAGAGTGGTTTAGAATCATCTAGAACCATCTAGGACCATCCAATGAGTATTTGAACTTCTCATGTCATGACATTTTGATTTCACTTCTCACCATATGATATCTCATGCCAAGCCTCTTGTAACCTTTAATTCTGACTTGAAATTCTCCCCACATGAGATTTATGAGGTGTTACAATGCATAACCAACTTGCTTATTGAGTTTTGTTGAGTTTTGCTTTGGTACCTTAATATGCAAGTAAGCCATTTCCAAAGCAGCCCTATGATCTAAGCCCTAAATCAAAATTGTGGCTGAACCATTGTTCTTAGAATGTCCTTTGGAGTCAAAATGACCTATTATATGACATGGCTTGGATGTATAACTTGTAATTTCCAATTTTCAATTTCAACTTATTTAACTTATGCCTCCATTTTAGGCCATTTTTATCACTTTTTGATACAAGCCTTTTCAACATCTCACGACCTCCTTACTAGCCTTAAAACATCATTCTAAGCAAGTTTGATGTTGAAGATATTTCCATTTGAAGCTTGGAAATAGGAGATATGGCCTTATGCTTGAAATGACCTATAACCTCCAAATGACCAAAATGCCCTTGACTTGTCAAAGCCATAAGTTGAGTTCTACAAATCCTATCAAGGAATTCTAGTACTCTCTAGAAAGCTAAGAAGATTCTATACAACATTCATGTTGACCAAGAGTTCATAGGAATCATCCTACTAGGGCAAAAGTTGGATGCAAGTTGGGTGACTTTCAAGGACCCAGATTCACATACCTCAGATGACCTGTAATTTGTCAAAGCCATAACTTGAGCTCTACAAATCCTATCAAGGACTTCTAGTACTCAAATTAAAGCTAAGAACAAGCTCTACAACATTCATGTTGTGGGGAAGATGATATGACAATCACATCTTGAGCTAAACTGCCTTGAAGATAGGGATCAAACTAGGAGATTCTACACTGTCAAGCCTTAGAAACCCTAGCTTAAAACTTCTCAAACTCCTCAATCATGATGAGTTGGTCTAGGAATCATCCTTATAGCATCTCAATACATCATTCCATGATCACATGGCTCTTGGATTAGGTCTCAACCCTCTCCAAATCTTCAGTTGACCTAGGGTTGACCCAGTCAAACCCTAATTCCACCATTCATGGCTGAATCTTCTGAATTCTTGTACAATGACCTCTCTAGGCTTCATGATGGCTTTCAAGACATCTCATAAGCTTTCTTAAAGCTTCAAGTTCACCCTCATAGTCTCATAATCATCTGAGGAGCTCCCACAACTCTCAAGTTTTGAGACACACAACCTTGGTTTCAACCAAGCTCTCTGAGGATCTCTTGAGTTCTCTGACAAAGGTATCAACCTTTGAACACTTGAAAAAACTTCTTGGCTTTCTTCATAGCCTCATATAACTCTTGCTGGGTAATCATACCCCTTGATCTACTGCCCACATATCAATGAGAGGCAGGTGATGAATGAGATGAACCACAAACTAGGTAAATAAATGTTGGTCAAATTTTGGGGTGCAACAATGGGCAACTTCTAATACGTCCCACATATCTTTGGTGGTTTCACATTGTGAGAGACAATAATATTCATCAACACCGAGTGTGGATGTGATGACTTCTCGGCAAATGTATCGATAATGTTGCATTAGTAAAAAGATCGAACCTACAAGAACTGTGTTTGAACAAAACAACAATTTATGCAATATCAAATAAAAATAGTGAAAAGGGGGGTTTTGCATGTTTTAAGTGCAAAAAGTAAGAAATGAGAAAATTATGTCACGAAGGTAGTTAGGTTATGTTTTAGAATCCACTTATCCTTTCTTGTTGATGTACGATGTCTTGTATGAACTAATCTCATCTCTATAATTTATGATGAATTAACAAACCATTATAGCCAGTCCCTCACAAAATAACCCACTAACAACTACTCGGAGCTTTCTATCCCTAATCCACCAATGTAATCAGTGTTAGGCAATGTATAGACCGTTAATTCCCTGTGCCACTACTCGGGGTCTTCTATCCCTATTGAACCAGCTTAAGTAGAACAGTTACCCAACCAGCTTAAGTAGAACAGTTACCCTAGGTCCAGTACATAGGCTCCGGGTCAGGAATCTCTATGCATCTAACAATACATTAAGAGAGTATCTCAAATAATAAGCATTAAGCATAAGATACTATCGAATAAAATTATAGTTCAAATGATTCATACAAAGTCAAACCACCATATAATGCCAACAAGATTGAATAAAGTTCATCTTAACACAATCTAACCTAGGATAATTTAGCTACACATAGTGAAAATTACAATACCAATTGGATAAAGAAGAACAACGTATGAATTCCCTTGAAGGATTGACCTCCAATGGCTTCCAATACTCTCAAAATACCCTCTGATGCCGTAAAATCATTCTCTTAGTGCCAAATTTTGTAACCCCTATAAAAGTACATAAAATCCCTTTTAAAGCTTTAATTAGTCAGAACGCGTCAGTAAAAGTCGAGAAAAAGCACCATCGCGTGAATTATGAAAGCATCGTGTGCGTGATGCACCATTTGCTTTCCTATCGCGCACGCGATGCTGCGCGTGATTATTCTAGTAGCTGCGTGTTTTCACTTCTTTTTCACCAAAATATCCACTAAGTCCCATTATTCCATACTTGACTATTTTTTACTTATTCTTGGGTCTTTCTTCATCATTTTGGCTCCTCTTTTGCTCGTTTTTCTCCAATTCTTCGGTTGATTATATATAATGACGAAATGTCATCAGGATGTGAGAATATTTTGTACCTTCCAATCATGTGATTGCACTTTCTTATCATTATCATCCTATTATGCTTCGAGTTTAGGTGCAATGACACTTTGAGCATTGGTCACTGTAATTTGATTAGGATCGTTCATGATGGTGTCCCCTATACTCTTGTCAACCGAGTTGACATGAATATGCATACAAATTTTCACCGATGAATATTGGTGCTCTATTGTACGCCTCTTTAGGTTTGGTAGCTATTTTCTAATAAGCGAGTATTGAAGCATGGAATGAATCGGAGCTCGTGGTATCACTTGTTAAATGAAGGAGACTTATCTAGGTGGTGAATAGATCCTCAATAAAAATTTGATTACGAAAACAGTTTTTCAAAAACTTTCGCTAGCAGAAGTAACTTGGATCAATTCATCTAAACTGAACCGCTATCAAAAAGCTCGGCTATGCGTATGTGAAAACAAATCAGAGATGATGATAAGGAACTTTAATCAATAAGCTTTAATCACAATCACTAGAGATCTACTTAACAAGCAATTTTATTTTTAATGATAAATCAAATAAAAACACTAATTTTATTTTGACTTCTGGTGATCGATGAAGTCTTGTAAGACAAGATCCCACTGTTTTTGGTCCGTGCGACATGATTCAATTGGAGAACAACCCTCAATATCGTTTCTCTATCTTGTCCATTGCACGGAAATTAATATGCGACCTCCTATAGCTTGACTTCCTTATAAGTCGAGTTACGACGGTCCAGCGTCACATTGGTTCCGATTCAAAGCACCATCAAGGACCAAAAGAGGAGAAGATTGGAATGGAGCTTGCGCACAATGTCAAGGGTCAACCGATCCACTCCGTTCGGTAACATCTATCTAATTCAAGTCTTTTAATCAACCGCCGAATGTTGTGAGTTCCAAGCAATAGATACGTAGGAAATTGTGATTGAGGGGTTTCCCATTAATGGCCTAGAGTGTTTAGTATGAAATAGTTCAAACTCTTGATTTAATGTATTAATCTTAGCATGCTTGACCTTATTAGTTCCCTCATGGGCAACTTCTAATACGTCCCACATATCTTTGGTGGTTTCACATTGTGAGAGACAATAATATTCATCAACACCGAGTGTGGATGTGATGACTTCTCGGCAAATGTATCGATAATGTTGCATTAATAAAAAGATCGAACCTACAAGAACTGTGTTTGAACAAAACAATAATTTATGCAATATCAAATAAAAATAGTGAAAAGGAGGGGGGGGGGGGGGTTTGCATGTTTTAAGTGCAAAAAGTAAGAAATGAGAAAATTATGTCAAGAAGGTAGTTAGGTTATGTTTTAGAATCCACTTATCCTTTCTTGTTGATGTACGATGCCTTGTATGAATTAATCTCATCTCTATAATTTATGATGAATTAACAAACCATTATAGCCAGTCCCTCACAAAATAACCCACTAACAACTACTCGGAGCTTTCTATCCCTAATCCACCAATGTAATCAGTGTTAGGCAATGTATAGACCGTTAATTCCCTGTGCCACTACTTGGGGTCTCTTATCCCTATTGAACCAGCTTAAGTAGAACAGTTACCCTAGGTCCAGTACATAGGCTCCGGGTCAGGAATCTCTATGCATCTAACAATACATTAAGAGAGTATCTCAAATAATAAGCATTAAGCATAAGATACTATCGAATAAAATTATAGTTCAAATGATTCATACAAAGTCAAACCACCATATAATGCCAACAAGATTGAATAAAGTTCATCTTAACACAATCTAACCTAGGAGAATTTAGCTACACATAGTGAAAATTACAATACCAATTGGATAAAGAAGAACAACGTATGAATTCCCTTGAAGGATTGGCCTCCAATGGCTTCCAATACTCTCAAAATACCCTCTGATGCCGTAAAATCATTCTCTTAGTGCCAAATTTTGTAACCCCTATAAAAGTACATAAAATCCCATTTTAAAGCTTTAATTAGTCAGAACGCGTCAGTAAAAGTCGAGAAAAAGCACCATCGCGTGTATTATGAAAGCATCGTGTGTGTGATGCACCATTTGCTTTCCTATCGTGCACGCGATGCTGCGCGTGATTATTCTTGTAGCTGCGTGTTTTCACTTCTTTTTCACCAAAATATCCACTAAGTCCCATTATTCCATACTTGACTATTTTTTACTCATTCTTGGGTCTTTCTTCATCATTTTGGCTCCTCTTTTGCTCGTTTTTCTCCAATTCTTCGGTTGATTATATATAATAACGGAATGTCATCAGGATGTGAGAATATTTTGTGCCTTCCAATCATGTGATTGCACTTTCTTATCATTATCATCCTATTATGCTTCGAGTTTAGGTGCAATGACACTTTGAGCATTGGTCGCTGTAATTTGATTAGGATCGTTCATGATGGTGTCCCCTATACTCTTGTCAACCGAGTTGACATGAATATGCATACAAATTTTCACCGATGAATATTGGTGCTCTATTGTACGCCTCTTTAGGTTTGGTAGCTATTTTCTAATAAGCGAGTATTGAAGCATGGAATGAACCGGAGCTCGTGGTATCACTTGTTAAATGAAGGAGACTTATCTAGGTGGTGAATAGATCCTCAATAAAAATTTGATTACGAAAACTGTTTTTCAAAAACTTTCGCTAGCGGAAGTAACTTGGATCAATTCATCTAAACTGAACCGCTATCAAAAGCTCGGCTATGCGTATGTGAAAACAAATCAGATATGATGATGAGGAACTTTAATCAATAAGCTTTAATCACAATCACTAGAGATCTACTTAACAAGCAATTTTATTTTTAATGATAAATCAAATAAAAACACTAATTAGGCAAATTATCGAGCACCTTGTCTGCTACCGATTTAGTTTAGAAATTTGTATAGTTTTGTTGATCTTAAAATTTAACCACAATCAAAAAGATTGTGATCAACTAAAAAAATGTTTTAAAACAATTTTCCAAACTGACTAATCACATAAATGATGAACATAACAATTTGCTAATGAAATGTAAAATAAAAAGATATATATATATATATATATATATATATATATATATATATATATATATATATATATATATATATATATATATATATATATATATATATATATATATATATATATATATATATATATATATATATATATATATATATATATATATATATATATATATATATATATATATATATATATATATATATATATATATATATATATATATATATATATATATATATATATATATATATATATATATATATATATATATATATATATATATATATATATATATATATATATATATATATATATATATATATATATATATATATATATATATATATATATATATATATATATATATATATATATATATATATATATATATATATATATATATATATATATATATATATATATATATATATATATATATATATATATATATATATATATATATATATATATATATATATATATATATATATATATATATATATATATATATATATATATATATATATATATATATATATATATATATATATATATATATATATATATATATATATATATATATATATATATATATATATATATATATATATATATATATATATATATATATATATATATATATATATATATATATATATATATATATATATATATATATATACACGTGCGCGCACACACACAGATATACACACGCACGCGCGCGCGCACACACACACACACACATATATGTGTGTGTGTGTGTGTGTGTGTGTATGTAAGAGAGAGAGAGAGAGAGATTACACAAGGATTTGTTTATCCAGTTTCTCGATCGGCCTCGCTATAGGTATGTCTGTCTGTCTTCAATTCGAATTTGAATCGAGATCATGAAATTAAACTTAATTTTCAATAGAAGTTTACAAGATAAATGAAGCAATCTAACCCTACAACCCCTAAGTTTGATGTTGATCCTAGCAATTTCTCGTCAATTGGTCTGAGCTTAATCAGGTCACCAAACAATTGCCGGTTTGATTCACCCTCTCAGGCTACTCCTTTGCAAGAATCGCAACCCTTGAAAGTCTTCACTCTACCAAATCCAAATTGCGACTAACAACCCAAAAATAAAATTAAATAGAAACAACAACCCAAATATTAATATATCAAACTAAAAAAAATTAAAATAGCAAAACTACATCTCCTTCAATCTTCTTGTTCAATATCATCTTCAATCTTCTTCAATTCTTCTTTCAACTAATTTAATATTTTGGCAGAAAAAAATTAAACAAATATTAAACTCAGAAAATGATATACTTTAAACGAAATTAATAAAAATAAATTGAACATAAATCAGATTAAGTGTGAAAATAATTTACCTTTGAAGCAATAAAGATTGATTTTGGAGAGACAGAGGCAGAAAGATGAAGAAAAAAATGGGTAAGATGAACTGAAGAAGAAGCATAATAAGTGAAGGAGGAGAGGCAGAAAGAGAAAGATGAAGAAACAATTAAAGTGTGGTCTGGAAAATGTGTAAACGCGTTTTATAAATAAAACATTCAACGACGTGAATTTCACGTCACAAACCCTAACGTTTAAAATAAATGATAACCATGTATTGACGTAATAATCACGTCGTAACTTTACCACATGATATCCACGTCGCAAATGTTCCAACGGTCATATTCTTTTTTTCAGTCAACTTGCACCCACAGTGACCAATCACTTCACCGTCAGATTTTTTTCCCTCCTAAACCGTTGTGACGTGATATTCACGCCACAACAAATTTTTTGAAAATTTCAAACTTTTCTCTTCAGTAAGCCTGATCCTTTTAATCGTTTTTTATTTAAACGTTGCGACGTGATTTTCACGTCACAACCTTTTTTTTTAAATCTGACACTCCTTGTGATAGCTTTACGTTTATTATTTTAATATTAAAAATGTTAGTGATGTGAGAAACACGTCGCAACTGTCCATATTTTGTCACATGTTTTTCACTTCACTAAATTACGTGACAGAAAACAATTATTCTTGTAGTGAGGCGTCAAGTTCCTAATGTTAACTTCTCTTGGTAAAAAATATCCTTTTAGGTTGCGCAATATTTGGCTTATTTCAGCCCAATTCAATTGTGCCTATTAGGTCTTCAAGCAACACCTATTGGGCCAGTGGTGTCCCCAAGCCTATTGGCCCAATCAAAATGAAAATGCAAATTGTTGATTGAATTGGAAGAGACTTTTCAGAATATTCAAGAAACCGAAACACTCATTCTTTTGAAATCCAGATCAACCGCTTTTGTTACACCTTCTTATTTCTTCTATTTGATTCCTCTAAAATCATAATAAGTGATGTTCTCATTGATGCATAAAGATTTAAGATTAATTTAGTCGTCCAAAAGAGTTTATATAAAAAGAAAACAACTAACTTTAGAATCAATGTTTTAAAAAATAAAATAAATGAAATAAATTTTTATATGTTAATAAATGAACAGATATATTATAGAATCCATATTACCCAAAATTTAAGTAATCATATTCTCAATATATTCAATTTTGACAATATTTATATAAAATATTGTGGAGATATGTTATTAAATTATATTTAAAAGGAAACATGCCTCTAATAAATATTAGAATACAGTATATTATAAACAAATCAATAGTAAATTTTTTTAGAGCAAAAATGGAGAGGGGGTCAAAACTGTTTACGAATAAAATAGGGTAATTACTTTTGTGATTACAGAAGAAAATAGAGAATTAAAAGTGTAATTTAGCCAAATAATTAATATATGATTTTAAGAATGAGCTTTGTTATCACAAATTTAATAGTAATAGTTATAATCTTTTTATTGAGAAATCATTCTCCCGACAAGAAAAACAATATTTAAAATAATTATGTTAAATCAAATTAGATAGAAGAATATTTAGTAGATATAACAAAGTAGATATATAAAAATTTTTAGATAAAAATATTGGATGTGGAACTTGGCCAGTAAAAAATCTAAGTAACTTGTAAAATAAAAAAAAAATATAAAAAGAATTAATTTATGTCAAAATAAAATAAGAAATTAATTCTTAATTAAAATTTTAAAATTGATAAGAATAAGCGAATAAAGTTTTTCATAGATAAAAATAAAAGTAAATATTCATAGTTTGTAGGTCAAAAATAGTTTGGTAAAAGGAAAACTAAGAAATATTGAGTGAGACTCTTGTGCATTACAAATAAAATATAAATTATTATTTTTAAATTAAAAATAACATAAAGTTTTTTTTCTAAAAAAGAGGCAGAAATAAAATTTTAAATTTCATTAAATTTAAAATGAAAAAATAAATAAAATATTAATCAGAATGAGATATTTTATAAAGTAAAAATAAAATCAATATTGTCTTC
Source organism: Lathyrus sativus (assembly GCA_963859935.3). Taxonomy (NCBI): domain Eukaryota; kingdom Viridiplantae; phylum Streptophyta; class Magnoliopsida; order Fabales; family Fabaceae; genus Lathyrus; species Lathyrus sativus. The sequence continues at coordinate 63,667,646 of OZ012741.1, forward strand.
ATGATTCATTTAACTAATTGATTTGATTTATACATGATATGAGTTGATCTATTATTAATGATTAATTATTTTTATATCAACTCAGATATTATATCTTGTGTTATATTTATATATAAATAAAAATTATTTTAGTTTGAAGTTGTATAATTTTCTTCTCTTCTTATATTCAACTTGCAATATCTTTGAACAATATATTTGAAAATTCATCAGACCTTCTACTCTCGCCTTATGATGAACAATGTTTTCACACCGATCATCCTCAACTTTAATGATCTTAACTCATATCCAATTTCAACCGGAATTAAAAGATTGTTCATGTTTTATCTATGGAGTGTGGATATGATCAAAAATCTATTGAAGCCATTAGTCAAGGATGATGATAATGATGATGATTTTGATGATTCTTTTATGGATTATATTATGGTGGAGCTAATAAAACACGGAGCTCGAGTTGGTCTAACTATATTCTTAAGGTGGCTTCATGCATGGAGAAACCAAGCCTAATACAAAATTATTTGAAATATTAATATGAAGCATTTACTAAAATGAGGAAACCATTGAGAATGGTTTTATGCATATTATATACATATTTATGTTTGGGTTATAATGGGGTATTTTGTGTGCTTTCAAATATAAACATATAACTTCATCAACATATTTATTATTTGTTTATTTGTTTTGTAGAGGCAAAATCTTAGTGCTAGATTATTTTGTCTTGTTACTGAATATATATATATATATATATATATATATATATATATATATATATATATATATATATATATATATATATATATATATATATATATATATATATATATATATATATATATATATATATATATATATATATATATATATATATATATATATATATATATATATATATATATATATATATATATATATATATATATATATATATATATATATATATATATATATATATATATATATATATATATATATATATATATATATATATATATATATATATATATATACATACAGTAACATATATATATATATATATATATATATATATATATATATATATATATATATATATATATATATATATATATATATATATAAAAGGATGAATTGATAGATATAATATCGATTTGTTTTAGTTTTAACTTTTTATTTTATTTTAAAACTATCTTTATAAAAATATTTTTTAAAATATTATAAGTTTTTTAAATTTATTATTTTTAACATTTTATAACATAAATAGATATTATTGAAGGTCATAACATATTTTTCAAAAATAATATATCTAAAATATGATTTTTTATTTATGAAAAGACTATTTAAAATAACATTAAATTTAAGTGATTTTTTTTGATGTGTTTTGATATTGCAAAAAAGTTATAACAAAATGATGAAATATCTAAACTAACATTTTAAAAACAACTATTTAAATATATTTTTTATTTCAATTTTTTTTAAAAATTCTTTGTAAAAATATTTTTAATAAACATGTATAACATTATAAAAATCATTTAAAAAAACAGTTGAAATAAACGGGACATAGCCAATAGAGTTAATGACTTTCTATATTTTTGAATTATTAAAGGTATTTCAATATTAACTACTTTATACATTATTTTTACATTATTTAGATTGCTCTATTTTAGAAGTGTAGTTAATTTAGAGAGTCTTTAGTAGGACTAGTTTAAGTAGATAAACTAAAATGTTTTTTGTGGGCCCAAAGTGATTTGTAGGATTTAAAAAATTTATAGTTGATTTGAGTTATTTTTACTTTAATGATAGTTGCTTATAAAAAACTAAAACTTAACCCTATATTTTATATTTTTTAATTGTAATTATTTTTTATTGAAATTATCATTAATTTAATTATTTTAAATAAAATACATAAAATATTCATTATTTTTTAAAAAATATATTAATTATTAAAGTTGCGAAATGTACTTTAATAAATTTTGCCCAAAAAAGTTGTAAATAATAAAAATTGTATTTTATTATAAAATTAAAAATGATATAAAATTAACAACAATAATACATAAAAAAAAATCACATTTTCATAGGAATATAAAATAATACATGACAATAAACAACAAATTATATTTTAACATAAATAC